>WYDI02028496.1:0-26766 GCA_009867235.2 Psittacus erithacus
AGGATAGGATAGGATAGGATAGGATAGGATAGGATAGGATAGGATAGGATAGGATAGGATAGGATAGGATAGGATGCTCCATAGCAAGACATTCCCTCCCTGCCATAGCAAGAAGTCTGTCAGGAGCAATGAGAGATGGTTTTCACTCCAGTGTGTCCCATGTGACATTATATAGGTTTCAGTGCTCTTAAGGGACAAACCAAAGACTGAAATAAGTGGTGTTAGAGCTGACATTGGTCCCAGAGAGGGCCACACTTAATGCCCACCCAGCAAACACAACCTTTGTAAACCAGGTTGCAAGAACTTCCCATTGCTTCCAGTATCAGCAGGCTTAGGAACAATAAGTGACTGATTGTGAAGTGCGTGTGTGTGTGTGTGTATGTTCATGCATGGGGATAGGGGAAGATACATTTGTGAATAATATGTCATTTGTAACAACTCCCCAAATGATTTGGGGATTTCAATAAACCGCAGTCTCAAAAGAGAGTTTTTGCAATACAGTCATCTTGAACCATAATAACTAAACTTGAAAATAACTATAATCTGCTAGAAAGACATTAGAACATCTATAGGGGAACCATCAGGCAGTGAATGCTATGGAAGCTCTGCGCACATACACATGCACACATGATTAACAAAGAAAAGAGAAAGGAGAAGAGCACTGTCACTTCTAAGAAAACCCACAACCTGCCACCTACACGGTGAACTTTTAAGCACAGAATGCAACACCCAATGAATTATTTATGAGTTAATTTGCAGTGAACAGGTTAGCAGGCAAAGGAAACATAAACTGGCAGCGTGGCCCTGCCTGGGGTGACGGCTGGGGACACGAGTGTGCTGCTCCTGTGGCAAGAAGACACTTAGCGGTGTACGCAATGAGTTGCACACTAAGAAAGTTTAAGACAGAAATCCAGTGCCTAGCAAATACCAGCCTAAAGTACTAGTATCCGACATACCATGTGATCCCACTCACACGCATGGCATAGCTCATCCAGTGCCAGGTGACAGACAGGAGTGGTTTTGAGGCCACAGAGATTCGCTGTGGCTGTAACCACCCTGGCAGGAGACCTCACGCTCTGCCTCACACCTTTCCCCCACCACATTGTTTTTACGCTAAGCTAAAACATAAGTACAGGAGCTGCTGCTTAAAGGCTAATGATGGGAACAACAGAATCAGGAGATAAAAAGGCCACATCCTGCTTTTAAATTAATTCCTTATATTAATTCCATGCTGTAAAAGGGTCTGTCCCTGCTCAGTGCCGGAATGGGCTCTGCGCTGAGCACTCCACACCAGCAGTGGCCTTTGCATGACATTAAATTAATGCTTTTGTGGGTCTTTTTTCTCCTTCTCATCTATCTCTGGCTTGACAGTGGCTGAAGCCCAGCCCCATTCCTGGTGCTGGCAGTGCGGCTGCGTGACATGCTTTTGTGCTGACCGGCTGCTGCACCACTTATTTCCTTAATGCAAACATGGATCATGGGTATAAGCAAACCTATCTGTATCCCTGGCAGAGCTGAGAATTGCATTCAGTAACTCCCGGGGTAGGGGTGATGCTGGAGCTAGCAGGAGAACACAGACAGCAGAGGCTTGGGAGAAACAAAAAGCAGAGCAGGCAGGTTGGCCTGAGCTAGGCTGTCCTGGGCTTGCTGCAGCTCCGCAGCATTGCCAGGCACAAGCTGTGCTGGCTCACATTTACTTGTGCAAATAGAGCAGCACACACTTCCCAGCATAGCTCCTGGCTGCTGCGGTTTGAATAGTTTATAAATGCTTTTGGATCTCTTATTTTTATCATTCATTTCTGCAGCATACACCAGTGTCCTGCCTGCTTCCAGTGGGTGGCTGACGTTACTGCTCCCTTAAAGCACCCTACCACTGAGCATCAGCTTGCTCCCTCCTACAATGACTTCTGTAATGATCACTTTCCTAAGACATATGCACCTGCCTGTGCCCTGCCCCCAGGCTCAGCATGGTATTGCACAGGCCTGCCAGCCAGGTGGGGCATGGGGGATTTGGCAATGCCGCAACAGAAACCCTTCATCCAGAGAGCCAGCATTTCTCTGTGGGAAGAAAAGCAGCAATGCATCCGCTGGTAAGTCTTATTCAGACCCATGTAGGCCCTGAATGATGAGGCAAAGCCATGATATTTTCCCCAAAGCAAGCAAGAAGCTGCCTTTTGTGTTGTCTTCCATCAGAAAGACTGAAGGATGCTATGATTGATAGTTTAAAGAAGTTAACATCATCTGACCTTAAGAACCGGGCTGTGATGTCGGGTGCATACATCCCCCAGCATCATCTTGCACCAGGCAGCAGTGCCCACTCTCAGTTCCTCCAGGCTGGCGCCCTACTGTTCCATGCAGACATTCCTGTCCTGCACTGCTCCTTGCTGTGATTAATGGGAACTCAGAGCCAAGTGGAGAACTGCAAGTCCTTAATATAACAGGACAACTTAAGAGGCATTAAAATCTTGTTGGGACAGGAAAAAGGCCTGTCTGCATTAGACTGCGAATAACTACCTTTAACTTGCATTTCCCAGGGGATATTGTTTCAATTTAAGACATTTTATGAAGCTGTCAACCTTAGCAAAACTCCCTTCAAACAGGAGTGCTCAAGTGAAAAGATAGCTGAAAGAATTAGCGATGAAATCATATTTCCTGATCCAGAAGTGCCAAGGCTAGGTCTGATTTCAGTGGGAATATTCACACACCTAAAGGGAGGCGCATGTTTCTGAAGGGGCCACTGGCAGGCTGCAAAGTAGCTCCCTCTTGGGAGTGGATGCAGCCATGCCAGTGTGAGCAGAAAGGGTTTTCTGTCCGTCAGCAGGAGATTTAGAGGGGGGTTTTTTACATGCTGCATGGGGAGGAATTCTCAGAGTAATTGAAGCTTTTTGACTTCTGGCTCTGGAGCTGGTGCTCAGGACTACACCCAGTACCCAGGTAGGAGACTGTTCTGCTTGGAGTGAGGGTTTTAAAACTTAAGAAGAAAAAGCAGGTTCATTCAGCCATGTCAGTTATTTATAAGCCCAGAGACAAGGTGCGCTGAAGGAGCAGGGGAGAAAATGGAAGTCAGAGCTGAGACCGGGAAAACTCTTTCTTCCACTTAGGTTCAATACCACACTAAGGCACTTCAGTTATTGGCTGGGAAAAGGCAGCACAAATCATACAGGAGGCGCTGGCAGCTCACTCGTTGGAGCACAAGCCTGCCAATGGCATCATTTGGATGCTTAAAGCCCTTGGCTCTAATTGTAGCATGTCCATGCTTGAATAAACAGTGCTAGGACTACAGTCATTGTGGAAAATGGGATGGAATATGTCCCAGTCCACCAGAGAAGAGAAGCCAGTTCTGGCTCGGCTGGGTGGGGGAGCTGGCATAGAAAGCCTCTTACATCCTGGCACCTCTCTGCAATGATTCACCTCAAGATGAGAGGGATGATTAGGTGCAAAACGAGAGGCTAAAGAAGACAAAAACATCCCTTATGGAAATGCTTCACTTAAAGCCAATGACATGCAGCCTAAACTGATGGCTCACAGCCTCTCCAGCAGTCAGTCCTGCAAGGAGTGGGAAGTCAAGAGTGTCTGCTGTCCCCACAGAAGGGAGCAAGACTCCTGGAACCAGGAATAGCTCCTACTCATGCAAAGAAACAGCCCACAGTCAATTGCCAGCCTGACATTCTGGCTAGAGCAAGACCACTGCCCGGATACTCAATCCTCACACACCTTGTATCTCACCTTGTGGTATTCATCATCTTAATGAGTGTGTTTAGTGAACCCCAGGTAAATGGCTGAATCCTCTAACAGGAAAAAAAGTCACAGGCAGCCCAGTCCTCCAGGTCTTTGTCTTTGTAGAAAGCAGGTTTTGTGTCTTTGGAAGAAATGCTCTGACTATTGTTAACTGTCGATCACTGAAGCCAAGCTTCTATGCCCTGGACATCTGTTGCTGCATGGCAGATGCAAAGACAGTGTCAAAAATGGGACAACAGGGTTAGAAGACAAGTAAATATCATCATTTTAATGAGAATTGGTATTTGGCCTGGCTAGTTCATTTTCTTTCATGCACAGCAAGATAAATTGTAAGGACTGGCTCCCTGGAAAGATAAAAGTGAAGTTCCTTCACTTCCTTATTATTACTGAGAATCAAAAGTTAAACGCAGCAGACAAAGCACATATAGGACTAATGCAACACTAGAGCAACATCAAACCAAAAAGGCCTCTAGCTCTGGCTCTCATTCCTCTTCTGGCTAGACAGAGTATTCCCTGTGCCCATCTGTTGGAGAGAAGTGAGGAAGCAAAGTACAACAGTACTATCTCAGAAATAACTCAAAAATAGAATGACTTCTCAAGAAACAGGAAACTGAGAGGTCTCCAGCATTCAGAATTTGTTCATTCTAAAGGGAGGAGAATAACCTCACAACTGAGCAGCAGTAGGAAAAACACAGCTATTTTCAGTATGGTCCTTGGAGTGAATTGAAAACGAGTTTAAGTGTAGCTCCTGTCTCCAAGAAACTTGGAACTTACCCCAGCAGAAAGATAATCTGAGGAAGTGGTCCAAAACATTGGGTGCAGAAGATGCTCCATCCAGGACTGCTTCGGTCTGCTTTTCTTTCTCAAATGTTACTGTACTTCTGATTTCTCCCTGGTGCATCTCCTAAGCTGGTCCCCTCAGCCTGATGCCGAGTAACAAACGCTGCTGTAACTCATGCACTAGCTAATGAGATGCCAGGCACATGGAAAACCTGATAAGCGATGTTCTCTGTTAATTACCAATGTTTGCTTAGTAAATAGCTGTTAAAATGCCTTAGTTCACCAACTTTTCTGGGACCACTTTGTATTTCCCAAACGTTCAGCTGGCAAAAGACTGACAGATGCCTTCCTCTGATTATTTCCCCTCTAACCGGCAGGGGTTTGGAAACGTTGATTTGACATTCACTGCAGTAGATTCTGCAGACAACGGGTCAGACACCTCTGAGATGCAAGAAGTTGCTTTCCAAAATGATAAAGGCAAGCAAGTAACATGAACTTAATGTGGAAACAGCATTCTTCCACCCCCTGGCTAGACAAGAAACCAATGTGAAGAGCAGCATAGAGAGATAATATTGGGTTGTACAGAGAGTAACCCTGAGGCTCATCTGAGTGAGTTCATCCAGCTCTAGCCCAAGAATTTAGAGAGATGTGAATTACCTCCGAGGCAGAATTAACATTTGACATATAGTTAGGTAGAACAAAAGAGCTGAACTTCTCCATTCACAGCCCTGAAACTTCTTGTCTATGCCAATACCCCACACTCTGTCTACCCAAGCAGCCACTAGCTAGCACAGACTTTGAAGAGTTTCCTTATAGGGGCAAATGTTAATATTCAGGAAAGTGCTATTGCTTCTGACTTCTAGCTGCAAAGTGGAACTTGGGCCTTATTTGTGAATTTTAATTCACAATTACAATTGCAATTTGAGAATTGTAATTTACAATTTTAATTCACAATTGTGAATTTTAATTCACGAATTTCATTAATTTCTAATTTATGATAAAATTAGACACAGCAAACTATTTAAGGAAGATTGACTTTGAGATAAATGCATGAGGCTAGGGTCCAGGAAACCTTCTCCTTAGAACTATTCCAGATAAGCCATTGACTATCTCTGCAGCTCTGTTCTAGGATTAATGCACTGCTTGGGAGATTCTTCTCTAACACACAATGAAATAGCTAGCACAAAGAAGCTTCAGGTAAACTGCGTACAGAACCCTTTCCTAGTTCTATTCTAGTATCTATCATATTAGAAATGTACACTTACAGCCCCTTTGCAGGGGTTAACACAGAAACCTTCTATTTGCAACATACCTGAACAATATGTAATGCAGAAGCTGTTTGCTTAAAAGGCTTAGACAAAACCTGGGAAAAGCAGAAGTTGAAGGGAAGAAATGAAACAGAGCCCACATGACATCACTAGAAGATATCTGCAGCAGTTACCTTTTTGCTGAAGTCTTGCATGGAATGCACCTATGAAGAGGCAATCTGCTTCCCACCATGTCTGATCTACTTGCTTGGAGGCAAGCTGAAACCTGTATTTACCCAGAATAATTACAAAAGGAATGATTTCTGACACCATGGAAGTTGACCTTCTACTTTAAGCAGGAAGGCTGTCAGACCATATCATCTTCATTGTCAGCTACAACCCATCAAGCAGTAACTTTGACTTCTATATGCTGCTAGACAGAAAAGGATAATCCATTTTATAAGGCTGAATTTTGATTCCTAAAAATTCATGCATGTTGCTTTTATGTATAGGTCAAAGCTTCCATTTTCTGGATGAACATCAGTATTTCTGCACTAAATGAAGCTTTGATACACTATGCAGCTATGTGAAAAAGCATTTCACTATTCCCTCTGGAGCTTCTTAAGCAGAAGTGATTGAAGATCATCACAATTCAACTCTGTTGCATTTCAGCACAAGTGGTATTTTAATAGCTGAACAGCTCAATTCACACTTACAAGCAATTGTCAGCAAATGCTGTCACACAAACACCAGTTTTGTAGGCTCTACTCTCCAAAGTGACCTATTAGTGAAAGATGCAAAACTTTGCCAGCCATTTTCACTGGCATAGAGTCTTGCTGAGAAACACAAGATGGAAGATGCCAGTTCTGAGAGTAGGAAGGAAGGGAGAAGGTGAAGAACCTGTTGTCCTAAATGGCTGAGATGGCACCTTTTTTCAGAGGACACCAGTGAAGAAATCTTGAAGCCTGAGGTGCAAATCAGCCCCCTTTAAACTGCCTAAAGGGATTCTCACAGACTGGGAATACTGTCTCAATCCTGCTAAGCAGATTATTGAGATTTTAGTAGGCATACTGCGACAGCCTTTACTGCATGTAAACCAGTTTGATTTCTTTTTTGGACACATCAGCCCAGTTCCCTCCTAGAAACAGCAATTCACCTGAGATACAGTTCAGAGAATAAAGGTCATATCAGCTTTGGCCTTCACAGAATTATCACAAGTTTAATCATTTAAGCTCCCTAATAGCTGGTTCCAGATGGCTTTTGAAGGGGAGAGAAAGAGGAAAAGAAAAATCATAGTTGAGGACAGTTTTGTTGATGTTATTGAGTGTTAGCTAGGTAAAATATAAAAGGGAATTCTAAAAATCAGTTTCTGTCCCCTGTAATCAGTGTCTGGGGAACAGATCCTCGGCAAATACTCACAGCAATGAAACATTTATAGACATGCTGCTTTAGTTTACCTACAGGCTTCCTAGCCGTGTTTCTGAACTAGCATCCAGGTGTCATCACCCTCCTCTGAAAACTAATGACCTGCGCATCTTCTGAAGCACCACATAGAAAATTCTTTCTAATCATGCAGCAGCTATGGAAGAAATGTATATTGTCTGAATTTCCAGTAACAAACAGGATTTCATAACCGGGATCACAATTCATAACTGCAAAATTTCCGTTGACTTCAAAAAAACCACAGTTTGGATTTCTGAAGCATTGATACAGCGAATGTAAAATTCCTGCAGGTGAACCCCTCTCTAGCAAGAAGACTTCTAAAGCCATCAGTTTTAGCGTTTGGTTTGAAAGAAAGCCACAGGTGAAGATCTTTCTGACTTGCAAAACACATTTAACTGAACCAATCTGTCATCTATGCATCCCGCTTTATCTAACCAGTCTCTCTATTAGCACTCATCACCATGGTATCTGAACTTCTTTTGCTGGAGCTGTTATTCCAATTACTTTACTGTAGCTGCTGACATGTAACCGAGAGCAAAATGTTAGGAAAATAATGCTCCAATTAGTTTCTCCCTCTTTGTCTAACAACACAGAAAGTCACACTGTGAAGGATTGTTTCCAGAGCTTGCTCTCTGTGGTAGTCTTTCCTCCTTTCTTTTTATTGCTACCACTGCAATGTTAACGCAGAAGTTTGACAGTCTCTCATCTGAATCTCATCTTGGAGCTCAAGCTATTTATGATAGTCAATACAAATCAAATACCCCCTATGTAAGTTAGCCACTGCTCAGCTGAATTTCTTGATGCTTCTGCGCTGACCCGAATGTATGTAGGGGAGAAGAAAAATGCTTTCTGTAAGCATCTTGACTAATAATTGAAATAGAAAAACTCCTGAGAAGGAGAGATCTAAATATACAGCAAATCTGAAGAAGCTACTGATTTGTGATCACATACAAACTCCTTCTTTCTCAGCAGTTCTCTGGGATTTAGAATAAATTTCATGACTGACAAAATATTTCAGTCACAGCACAAGAATTATAAAAAACTTTGGAGACTGCTCCCAAGCTGAATCTTGGTGTGTTAACCTTTTAGCTTAAAAATCAGATATCTCTCTCAAGGGTATGATAATCAGCACTTCAAGCTTTTTACTGTAGACCCTCCTATCCCACCAGCAGTTGCAATCATTTGTCTTTCCATTTCAGCTCTTGCTTCCCAGAAAATGAAACAGCAAAGTGGTAACAGGACCAAAGAGCAATGCCTTGCCCAGTTGCAAACAGGCTTTCTCCTTGACTACATCCCATCCACTGGTGGACACACACTGCTGGCTTTACCTTGCTCAAACAGCATCCAAGCGGTCCAAGCAAGGAGCCTGTTAAGCTGTTTTTCTCTCCAACCCATGAGTTTTCTCACTGTTACTCTTCCAAGTCTTCAAAACTTATACAGTTTTCCAGTGAGACCCTCAGCAGAACAGCAAATGAAATCTGTTCATGCATAGGAGGTAGGACTCAGCCCAATCACTGTGAGTTGTCTGGACAGTAGCAGGGAAAGGAAAACCGCATGACCTGCTGTGACAGGACTGATTTGCAATCCGTCTGTGGCCATCCCACATCCATGCTCCCAGTGCCCTCTTTGGGCAGCACCTGTCAGTCGGCCCATGTCATAAACCTTCATATATATCATGTAAGATGATAAAGAGGATCTTAGGAAAAGAGATTTAATTCTACTAATAGCATGAGCTGTGCTTGCAAAGCCTTGAGCCTTAACCACAACCACAGCCATGGGAGTGCCTGCTCTGAGACCATCACTCATGAGTGGGGGCAGCAAACGTCACTGATGTTCCATGGCTGTTACAGTTATGTCCCACTTACTGCAGTTTCTCACTTAAACATGACTGCTTCTGCTGAGCAGTAAAGTATCTATAGCAGAACCAATTCTGTTTAATGTACTGTCTGAAAGAGAAACTGCTTTGACGCTTTGTAGATCACCACAACCAGTAGAAAGGATTAGCTGACTATTTTGTGAATGAGATGGATTAGGAGATGTGCTGGAATACAGCTATACTGGCTTACAACAGGCTGGTGCTTCTGAATCTCTGGTTTTTTAAACCAAAACCAACAGAACATGAAAGGACCAAATCCTGATTCTATCACAAGTAGCAGCAGACATCTCTTAGCCTGAGCTCTCTCCAGGTATGGCAGAACTTAGTTTGACCAGTACAACACTGTGCTGGCACTTACTTTGTTGATGATAACAGTAATTAAAACTCATTGTGTGATGAAAGAAAATAGCAACTCCCTTTCTACAATGAGATCCAGCCCAAAACAGTATATGAAGCTCTCTGAGAGATATTTTGAGGTCAATTGAAACATTTTGATTCACTTGTAACGCCTCACTCCAGTGGCTATCAGAAAAGTAGAAAGGTGAATGAATTGCCAAGGTTTTTTATCCACCGACCCATGGAGGAATTTCATGTCTATGTAACGCTGTCTTAAACCATCTCCTGGAGTGTAAGCAGAGGTACTGGGTATTGACTTCCAGAACCATGTTAATATTGATGACAAGTTGTTTACTTCTCAAGCCTGACAAACAAATGCCATTTCTCTCAGGACTGTGGGGTTTTAATGTCCATATAGCGATGGGTTTATACATACATCAGCCAAGGCCCAGCTTACTGAAGGAAGGTGCTTGTTCTACTAAAGGAGTCGCTACCTTAACAGCTTTTAACATACAAAGGTCAAATATCCCTCCAAGCATAGGCACAAAGCTTCTTAGATAAATAATGAGCAGGAAAGTTACAAAGTCTTCTGAAAAAAAGATCTATGAAACCAAAGTGAAGGATGAAGGGTTTTGCCCACAAGAATCCTCAACAGCCTTCTTCTGGGTTAAAAATAAGTGTGACTGACCTTGAAACCCTTCTTCAAAAAGTTTCTCTTTTGAGAAGTCACCTAAAAATTGGCAGGTTCTGAAGCTTTAGCGTTCTGTAGTAACACCACCACCTCCACTCTCCAGACATAATTAAATTCAGATTAAAACTTTAAATAGCTGAAAGAGAAATCATGTATTTTGGGTTATTTCTACAATTTCTTTGGCAGCTCTGAACATGTAGGATGATGGAATGTTTAAACTATTAAGATTTAACTTTTTCCCCGAATAGGGGGAAGCATGAGTTCAATGGCATTAAAGACCTGAAAAGATTTCAGTGCCGTCACCACAGGTATGTGAACATAGGTGAAACAGGTACACTATCACATCCTAAACATGCTTATCCTTTCAGTTAGCTCGGCCTGAGAGTCTGTCAGGGTGACACATGTTGGTGTCTCTCCATGGACTGTTACCTGCCTTGTCCTGTGCTGTGTCCTACCGCTGAGACAAGAAGTTCAAGCTGGCAAGCAGAAAAGGTTAATCAATGGCCATAATGATATGACATAATGACATAATGTTATGTGTGACAACGTACTCTGAGGTCTTGAAAGCAACTTCAGACAGGTGAGCTGCCCTCTGGTACTACAGGAAAGGGTGATAACTACCTGGAAATAGCTAAAAAATCCCAAATCCCCAAATTCCACTTCAGCAAGAGGTATGAAGAAAGAATCATTGGCTGTGCCTGACTTCTCCTTATGTCATTTATCTGGGTCATACTTTATTTTTCCATTTCCTTGTGCAGACTTTGTGGTTACCTTCACATTGTATTTGACAAGTGAGAATCAGTGAGCTCCTCTTTCCCCTGGGCTGCACAGTTCAACACCAGAAGGAGCCGTGCTCCCAGCATAGCAAGGCAGATCTTCCTATTATCACACAGGAGAACCCACACCCTGAATAATTCTGCTTTATTTTATGCCTGGAGATACACAATGGAAAGCAGATTTACGCTTCCAGAGTGTGGAACCTGTCATCACAACTTTCTTTTATCCTTTTTTTTTTCCTCCTTTTTCTGGGAACCAAGGAGATGATAGATAAGAAACTTTTCTTTTGGGTAAGTTGTGGGTGTTTTTCTGACAGCCTCTGTGTCTTGTACACTTGTACCATTCTTAATGTAGATAAAAGTACAAATATTTTGCATAATTGCAAGGATGTTAACATTCATAGTGCCTGTGGCATCAGTTCTAATTTAGCAAAGTGAATCAGTTCCTTTTCCTAACAATTCATCAGTGCTGTGCCAAACAGAAAGGCTGCATCGTGCTTGGCTGTTACCACACTTGAACATTAGCAATTCTAATTGCAAAACTTCTTTAAGTGTTACTCTACTGGAAAAAAACCAACTTTTTAATAATACAGAAGTTTCTCCTCAAATCTCAGCTTTGACATAACACAGGCAGATACTGCAATAGCAGAATCAACTTACTTACAATCACAGGTGAAGGAAGGTTGCTGTATTTTTCTCTCCACATAATTTCCCTGTTTCACTGGTCTGTTTTACGTGATACATGGTACTCTGGACACCATTAGCCCAGCCAGGACATGATAACAGAGCAGAAAGTGTTTTCACCTCAAAATGAATTGAGGCAGCAGAGCAAATTCCTAGAAATCAGTGGGAAAATGCCTAGAAATCAGTGGAGGAAATCCTTGAAAGTAGTAGGAAAATGCTTAGGAAAGAGAAGGAAAACTCTTAGAAAGCAGAGGGCAATTTCCTCAAAGCAGCACCCAGATCCCCGCAGAACAACTGATTAAGTCCTTCAACACAGCACTATAATCATAGGAAACAGTGGAGAAACTCTTAGAGGGTTTGGTGTGAATTCCTAGAAAACCAAGGGTAAGTGCCTGGAAAGTTCCATGTGAATTCCCAGAAAGTGGCGGGAAAAAATCAAGAAAGCACCAGTAAAATTCCTAGAAGAGAACAGGTTAATTTTTAATTAACTTGGTTAATTTTCTACAACCCCAATCCCTGAGCTGAAAAGCATCAATGCAATTGCTCGAAAACACCACAAAATTCCCCAAAAAACCCCAAACAAATGAAGAAACAAAAAAATTCCTAGAAAATTCCGAGAAAGAGCAGGGGGAAGTCACAGAAAGCAACAGAAATTTCCTTAGCAAGCACACATTGAGAGGCTGAGAGAAAATGTACTACAAAGACACACACACAAAAACCCAGTCTGAAAAGCAGCTGGAACCATTGATAAAACCTAGCAGGAAGCTGCCTGGAAAGCACCAGGAAACTTCCAAGACAGATTCTAGCCGAGGGAATTGCTGGAAAGTCCTACATGAATTCCCAGGAAGACTGTAGATTGAGGAATTCCTGGAAAACAAGGGAAATAGCCCCTAACAGTCTAATGCAAAGATCCCGTAAAGCAACTGTTACATCCTTAGAAAGCCATGGGGACTTACAAGGAAGGATTTGTACAGAGGGATTCCTGGAAAGCTGTGGGATCCTAGAAAAGATTCAGTTTAGTCTGAAACCCGTCAGAGGGTATAGATGAGAACGTTCCTCGAAATCCCCAGTCCATTTTCCTTGGAGGTGTTCTCCTCCAGGCATAGCACAACCTTATTCTCCCAGGATGTTACAGCCACCCAATCACCGCAGCGAGGAAGCAGCCACAGCAAAGTGTGTGGTTCCCTGTGACACAGCAATTACTGTGCTGCATGAGGACTCTCATCCTGGAGGGATTAAGAGCACTGCAGCAGGCCCTGGTGGTATCTGCTAAGTCGTGACAAATTTTGTGCTGAAAAGCATAGGGTGGGGCAGTGGAATCCTTATAAACAGACATTTAGGGAAGAAGAGTGCAAGAGAGGCTTGTCTGAGAGGCTTTTGTTGCTGCCTATATTAAATTAATTCAAGAAGCCCTTACAGTAACTCAAGCAGAAGAGAAAAGACCCACTCATCAGAACTTATCCTTTATGGAGAGCTGGTCTTATTCCTAATGAGGTTTCACTGTGTCGTGCAGCTAAATACATTCCAAAAAAGCCTTGGCAGACAAGAGGCTCAGCGTGAGCAGGAGCTCCCACAGCAGGGTGCCCATCAGCTGCACGACCTGATTATGCCAATAATTAAAAAGACAGCATTGTGCACAGCCGGACATCCTGGGAGTCAGGCAGGTTACAGCTATGGGTGCAAGCAACTTTAATCTCTTCCCTGTCTTATTCTGCTTCCCAGTGTTTGTGCCCCTAGTCTTTCTCTTTCCTTATTTTGTTCTTTCATTTCAAATCCTGGATGAAGAGCAGGCATCATAAGGTAGTGAGGTGGTAAGGGCAGCTTTATGACATGAAGTCACACAGGATCTGGCTTGAGCCTGGTGCAATTCAGAACAATCTTGAAGTAGTCTCTAAGAGCCATCTGGAGCTGTTCAGAAACAGCTATGGTCTGGTCACACCAGCTCTGCCCTCGAATTGCCTTCTGTCACATCTGGTCATTACAATCAACTCCTTAACCCTGATGATTTCTCTGATTATGGTGGGATGTCCAAGCTGCTGATGAAGAAAGTGTTAGACACTGCACAAAAGGACCAAAGACTTAGCCTGTCAGGTCATGGGCAAGCCTGAGATGGGCATGGAAGGAGGGAGGGGATGATTGCACCAAGCTAACAGGCAGTACCTGCCCTCTGCCACCACTCTATGACTCTTTCTCTAGCTCAAGTGCCACACTTCGCTTTGATTTTATGCCTCCCATGTTATACCCTGTGGCTCAATGTTTGGTTTATGCAGGGGGGAATTGTGTCTATATTCATATACAAATTGAAAATGTGTTAAACCTGTCAGTTATCCTGCTTTATGTACAGATTTTATTTCTCCTTCACATTCAGCTCTTTCCCAGATTTCATGCATTTTGTGTTCTTTGTGTGAAAATTAATAAAAAAATCGGATCATCATGAAGGACTTCATTTCCTTAAGCTAGCAGCGGTGAGAAAAAATCCCTTGTGCTTTTTCTCACATCAGTTTCAATCACTCGAAAGTAAATTTCCATCAACTCAGTCCATACGCTTTTCCTCTCTCTGTTTACTCTTCCTGTACTGCATGGATTCAAGCTAAACTGCAGGAAGATTTTTAAGGGCCTTTTAGATTAGTGCATGCGGTGTTGCACACAGGCAAGAAATGCATCTCCTCTGGGCCCTCCTGCTACCTGCCCAGGATAGCCACTGAATGGCATTCCACATGCCTTATTTCCCATTTGGATTCATGTAACTTCTATTTACAGCCTTGGAAATTTACTTATGCTATTTCCTTCAGATTAAAAAACTGTTCTGCCTGCTCTTGGTACTTACAGGCTGTGGCTGGGTCACCTTTTAACCTCCCTTGCATAAATCCCCCAGCGTCTTAGCTTCTTCAGCCCAACACGTTTATATCTTCAAGTTTTCCTGTTGTTTTTTAACCTGCTACGTTTTGATGGATAGTTTTGGGCTTGTGGAACCAGCTTAAAATACTGTGTCCCTTTGCTGACTTATTGGGGATGCTGGGAAGAGGCCCTACCATCTCTCTCTTCCTACCTGAACACTACCTGTTAATTGTATTTGCTCCACTACCTGATACCAGCTTCCTCCCTCCAACTGCCCCAACATAGGTCACAAGGGAAAACAAAGCTTCATATAGATTTAAGAAATGGGAGAAATCTGACTGCCGAGATTGTGCCAGAGGAATCTGAACTTGGCCATCCTATAGACATCGCCCATGTGATGGGGACCTTGTGTGACATGCCTCCAGTGCATCAGGCTGGAGGAGACGAGGGAATGCTGTGACACTAAGAGGGCTAATTCTCATTGTGTCCTTAGGGAAGTTAATACAAACCTGCTGGCATGTATTCTGCAGGACTGGTGCTGTGGAGTGCTGCTCCTCCAAGTGAGGGTGCAAGGGATGAACATTAAGTCTGAAAGGGTCCCTAGCATGGAGCTGTGAGTGCCAGGCTGCTGCTGCTGCTCACTGTCGGCCTGTTCTGAAGTCCCAAGCCAGCCAAGCAGACACTGTGTTTGTGCAAACACTGTGGAATTCATCTGCTTTTTCTGCCTGAAGCTTGCTGGTTTTGCCAAAAAGACTTTTCTGATTCCTCTCCACACCTCTTCCCCCATATCCATTACATGCAAGTTATTTGCTCTCAGTAATTGAGAAGGGATGGGCAGAGCAAGCAAGTCACTCACATTTTGTTCAAAATCCTTTTTGCGCCCTTCTGGTTTAGTTAAATTTGGTCAGGCTTTTCTGCTGCCCTTTGGACCATAGCAAATAGCTCACTTCAGAGTTGGAACGTTGAAAAGAAAAGGAACAGTAGTGCCACCTACAGCAGACAGACTAAAATGTAGGTCTCCTCCAGACTCAGAGATCCGGGTCTGCAGCTTGAGTATCAAGCAGGGGTTTTCATTTGGTCCCTGTACAGCTCTGGCTTTCAGGAAAACCATCCGATGCAGAGATAGCGAGCTCAGTGCTTTTTAACACGGGAATCTGCACTGCTGTTTTGCTAAAACCCTGGCTGAATGAAAGCATCTTCATTCCGCTGGCAATGAGCTCCGGCCAGCTGCATGCATGCAGGTTTTGGACCGTCCAAGCCCAGACCAGTAGTGGCTTTGCCAGTGTCCAGCTGTGCTCAGACAGGCAGCACACTGCAGACAGCATGGCTGGAGCAGCTCTTGAGTGAGCAGAGTCCCAGGGGCTTCAATCCCTGCAGCTGGATCATCTCTGCTTCCAGCAGCTGTGAGGAAACCACAGGCTTCCAGGGATATTGTGAACACCATCACTTCTGAGTAATTTCACAGAGGAGTGACAATGAAACTGACAATGAGAAGCCTTCCCACAACGCTTCCCATCCCCAGCCTTGAATGAGTGGGAAGCTCACTGGGGACCTTCACTGATACGTCATTTTTCCACATTGTCCCCTCAGATCTCAGGTGGCTTTCTTCCCATCAAGATATTCTCATTGTCCAACCAGAGCAGGGCTAAGATTAAGACACAACACTGCTCCTTCCATACTGGCTTGTAGGACTGTTAAATTCTGCCCAGGGCTTTCAGAAGTGTAAGCAGTGATTGCACTTGGAGCTGCTATTGCCTTGAAGCTCTGTTTAATATCAATTTGCTAACGTTAAACTTTCTAATTTAGTGAAAATAGACTTACACAGCAACACCTTAGTTTTCAATCAATCAGCAGGCAATTGCTGGACAATCACTGTTATGCTCTGTAGTCATAGGCAGCACAGGAGAGCAAACACAACACAGCCACTGTAAGAAAAGATATCAGCCTGACCAGATTTGACATACACACAGATGCGGTCTTTTCTTCCCCCTTTTTTCTTGCCCTGCCTTGCCTTGCCCTGACCATTCATTTCATTAAAGTCCAGAACTTCTCTGGACATTTGCTCACTAATGATTTTTCACTAAAGAAAACCGCATTCCATCCCATAAACATCTTGGTAACATCTGTCTTCCATTCTGAAAATGTCAAGATGGAGCACTCCAGCTGCCTCAGCAGCAGTGTGGTATGGCTTTTCATTCCAGGATTTATTTGGCATTATGGAAAAGATCAAATGTTTCAACTGGCCAGCCAAAAAACCACATAATCCAAAAATACAGCTTTGTGGGACATGAACCTTGCTCTTTAAAGCTCACTTTGCAGCAGGAACAGCTATTCAAAGAATAGAGTTTTCCAGGTTTGACAATCCCACATTAGCCCATGCTGCTAACAAGGGGAGCAAAACCATCCTGCTGAAAGACAGGATCACTGTGTGAGGGAGGACACAAATCTTGTCCAACCACTGCTCTAGTTCAGGTTCATAAAAGAAGAGCCAAACAGACATAAGACTTTACAGTGTCACTGAGGTCAATAGCACACTGCTTGCTTACCCTTATGTGGGAGATCAGGTCAGAAATATGGAATCCAGGAGGACATTAAGTCCATCTTTTTCTTCTATTACAGGACCTAATAGACCAGCATTTGTCAGGTGATGGCATAACCTGCTGTCAAAATGCTCCTTCAGCTTGTTCCAATGAGGTTGTAGTTAGAAAGTTTTCCATAATAGCCAACAAAACCTACTGCAAATGAAACTAATTTGGTTTTCTTCTCTCCTGAAAGGATCAGAAGAGTCCATCTAAAGTGTGGCCATTTTTTACGCAGTGGAGGACTCAAGGTGTACAGCTGGGTCCCTAAGATGACTCTTTAAAGGTTTTAACATGCTTCCCAGCATGTGTATGGCTTTAAATGTGCCTTCCTCAGAAGCAATTCAAACAGAAAATTGCCTTGCCTGCCTCACACAGATGCAGAAAGGAAGACAGCGAAAAAATACCTGAAGTGCTGCAAAAAAGGCTGTACAAGAATGCCAATGGAATGAAAAAACACCACCAAAGTCACTGCAGATTAGTGGAGCATATCTGCAGAGCTGCTTTTTCACTGAAAACTTGTAAGCAATCTTATGAACACCAGCTATGCTCAAGTGGAGGCGTGAATCCTGTTCCACGCTGGCTCCTCCCAGACAGGAGGTGCTCAGCTGGAGGAGGATGAAGGATGAAGGCTCGTGGCTACTGCAGTGTGTGCATTCATGGATCTATGCCTATTTCTTGTTCATGAGTTGTAGCATACAGATACTGCTGTGGCAGCCTAGAAGAGACCCAGCTCCCTCTGCCATGCAACCAGGAACCTGGCATAAAGGGAATTTGGTGTGCTCTTGTATTTATGAGCAGCAGCATGAGTGGGAAGCTCTTAGCAAATGAGCAAGCAGACATATTACCAGTCATGTCAAGACAGAACATAACCATCTGCACTGGCTCCTCCAAGTCCAGTCTGATCACCCTGCCTTCCCATTGAACAGGACTTTACTCCGGCACCAATGACTCAGTTAAATCTGCAAAACAGACAGGATCTGGCCCTAGACAGGGGAAACAAGCCAAAAAGGAGAGCAGCATAAGAGTGCTCTCCCAGCAGAAATTAAATCTCTGTTCCTCACCTCTTATCAAACTTAATTATCTTGAAGGGATGAAGAGGAAACACTGGGATGGGCCTGGCAGCCTCCTGCTAGAGCCAACCCCCTGATCCTGTCCTCACCGAATGTAAATTGCTGGAAGACCAGAATTGCTTAGGTACACACTGGAGCCCTGTGCTGGCGTACAGTGCTGCATGCTCTGCACTTCAGCAGTCTGAAGCTGATTGCAGCACGGAGCCCTGGCTGCTTCCTGAACTCATTTAAGAGTGCTCCTGGGCCCAAGAGTGCTTGTGAACTATTCAAGAAGACAGCTGGACTCTGGAGCAGACAGACAGGGGCAGAAACAATTGATCTTGAGGAGAGGCACACTGCCACTGTGGGCTTTGTCCCCCTTAAGACTAAAACTGAACACATAATGCCTTCCCCACTAACTCCATGTGTTGACAGCTTTCCTCCCAGAAAGGTACACTGGAGAAAAACAGGAGCTTTCCATTTGCTGACTGCAGCAGCAAACCAAATCTTTGCTAGAAGCAAAACCCAGGGAGTTTTATATCCGCAATCTGTAAGTGACTGGCTTTTTTAAATCTGAAACGCAATCTTTAATTGGTACTAATCTAGTTACTTCCCTGGAACTAAGACGTAAGTTTGCTATAAACCTCTCAAATGCTCCTGAGAAATATTTATGCTACTGCTTTTTCCATGTAAGCCATCATTCTCAACTGAGTCATTATGGTGTGGATGTAATCTGAGAAGTCAATGCTGCTTTTTCGAAGGACAGATGAGTATGCATTTATCTTTCATTGTAGTTGTAGAAAAGTAAGAGGAATAGATGTACTTACACAGACTTTGCTGCCAGAAAATGGCAAACTCATCTCTCTGACTTTGGGATTATCCTGTTCTCCTTCAGAGTCTTTGTTTTAACCAAAGTTATTAGCCAGTTCAGTGGCTCATAAGAGCCAGAAATATCAGCAAAATAACTCCCTGATTGACCCTCTCTTTCTTTGCATTATTCATGCATCTTTCTTGGACTCCTTTACCTTCCATGGTGCTGAAATGCCACCCTCTGCATGAAATAGATAGTTGCACCCTGGAGCTGATGATTGAATTATCTCACAATACCAACCTGAAGAGATTTAAATTAAGCAAAATATATTGCTGCTTGTTATTCTGACCAAAAGGGATCAGGTTCCTGAATTTTCAACCACATTAAAGTGAAGAATCAAATTAATCAGGAATTGTATGAGGAAGGTTCTTGGTCAAATGATTTATTGTAAAGTTCCCACCTGAATTAAACCTTTAGACTGAAGAAACAGCTTCACTTGGCTTACCCAAAATAAAAGTTTGTGTCTGTCTAGAGTTGCCCACCTGCAGTGCTGGTTGGTGGAAATATAGCAAAAGGGTGTCACCTAATGGCCAAACATTTGCATGTAACTCCTCCATCCCTCTTTATCACCCTGGCCATCCTGGCATTATTAGGTTACACCCTGCCCTGTTCTGCATGATGTAAACTGAAAGATGCTGTCTTTCCTTTGACAGATTCTTTTTTTGCCTATACATCCGAAATCAAAACAACTATTATCTTATTTTCTCCTCGGTCCTTCATGCCACATAGTCTAAATGTATGCAGAACACAAAGCGCAGCTCTTCTCAGACCCAACCTGCATGGCATTACCAGTGCAAGCTGGTAAATGCCACCTCTGGGCATGCAAAGAGGATGGTCTCCAGCCCATTCTATTTTAGTGCTTATGGCATGAGCAAGACACTTCCGTGATCACTCAGTGGATTTTTCTCCCTTGCTCATGAGCACTCTCCTCTAATGTATTAGTGGCTATTGTTGCATTAAAGTCTTCTGAATTGTATGAACCAACACAGACTTGTCCTCGCAACTGTCAAGCAAGGGTGTGATGACAGCCAAACACTTCAAATAAAGGTACAAAACCACCTCAGTAGTCATTTGCTGGATAACCCAGTTCCAGGGAGATTTCCTCCTAAGCTCCCATAACTAAAAGTGATTTATATCCAGAAAAACAAAACTTCATCCCTTCAGCACAGAAGAAAAGGAAAGGCAAAGCCAAACTTACCTTCACTATCCCAGCAACATGCATTAAATCGCCAGCTCTGCAACTGCAAAGTGAGATCTGAGGGGGTTCTGTTGCCTAATGTTCCTTAACCTGCATTGAAAGGGCAATGAAGATATGCTGCGACAAAACCTAAATGACATGTTCCCATTTCTTGGCGCAGTTTTTGCTGGAGGTAGTTTTCACAGCAATCTAAATATTAAATGCTTCAGCAGCCCATTCCTAGGAGAAGGTCAGTTCCAGAGGGGAAAGTAGACCCTGAATTCATCCTATCAAAGTTTTATAACAAATGAAAGATTTTCAAGTATAAGTCCCATACATCGCTTCTGAAACTATGATGCTCTCATTCTTCTGTGCCCAGAAACTACTGCATTTTTGCAGAAAGTGGCTTTAGACAGAAAGTAATATATTTTGTCCTTGCGTGGAGGTCACTAAAACCATGAAATTCACCCAGCTATACTAGCATAATACAAGAATCTCGCAAATCTATGATTTAAGGGCTAAATTATGCTACCTTTATTCAATAGGATTCTGCTCCTGTGACCAACTTCTTACTAGCCTCGCCTGCGGTACTGTTGTTTTGGATAAGCAAATGCACATAGGTTGGCAAAAACACTGGGCAAGAGATTGTCTTTTCATTTATATTCATTTGCAGACCTACAGAGCAACAGCATGACCAGGGCTTGTTAGCAACACAGCAACATCAGGAAAAGTGTGAAGAAAGAGGGAAGGTCAGGAAGCCAAAGAGGCCAAGAAAGAGAATATAAGACACTTTTTCAGGTGCCTACCTGTCACTCTAATAGGTCCAGCACAGCCTTTCCTATCACTCCCTGTAACTCACTTCCTTCCCATTTCCCCCCTTGCCAAGCGCTACATGTCGAGAACTTCCTATTTTAATCACTTAGTCCTCTTTTCCAGCACACATCATCTCATTAACAGTAAATGCCTTTGTTAAGTAAAATGTGAAAAGCAGCACTAAGTTGTTCAAATGGGAATCGACAGGTTTCCTTTCCCTCCTCCAATCTTGTTGTATCCATATTCAAATAATTCTTGCATATACTCACATAATTAGCTGGTCTCAATCTTTAATTAACTGTATTTGTATGGAATCTCAGTTTTCTCATCGGAAAGTAACATTTAATGTAGTTTAATGTTCACCAGCTTTTCATGAAGGAGATGGATGAAACAACACCTGATTAATTGTATCCATTACTTCCCTATTAATTTAAGTCCTGAAGAGGGGAGAGATGAAATGCATTTAAGTGCCCAATCCCTTCTCACAGTTCATCTATTTTGGGGTTTTAGAAATGGGCCAAGAACATAAAAGATTACTTTTTGTGATCTCTGACCAGGACCTTGCCAGCCTGCCCTGACCCTCATCAGGAAAGCTTGCCTTGCAATAAGAGACCAAAGGGCTTCCGCTTATTTGATTTCACCAAGAGAAGGTGAAGAGGTCACTGAAGTATCCACATGATTTTCTATTAAGAAAGAGCTCTTTAATCTAGCAGGCAGGGGCAGAATAAGACCCAGCGGCTGAAAGCTGAAACTGGATCAATCCAAGCTAAGTACAGGGAGCCATTTTCTAATTATTTTTTTCTTCTGGAAACCAAAGAGAGTAATTAACCATAGGAACATCTTCCATTAGTGCCTGATAGATTTTCTATCACAGGAAGTATCTGAATTGAAGACTGGGGACATATCCAGCTCAGTCACACAGGAGCAAGCAAAAGGAAGAAGGTGAATTTTACTCTCAACTGTGCCACTGGTGAGACGAACCCAGGATGTTGGTTCAACTGTGGTGCCAATGGCTTTCTTTAAAAGTATATTAAAAAACTGAGCTGGCTGAAAAGGAGAAGCACAAAACAATTTCAGACTTAGAAAAGTAAGACTCAGTGGGACATTTTAAAGGTCAAATTTGTTTATTAGAAAAGTCAAAGCCAGTCAGTATTGGAAATGAGTGTTTCTATAGGGAAGAGATACTGGTGCTGGGCGGAGAAAATCATGTCTGTGATTTGGATGCAGTCAAACCAGACAGGAAACAAGAAGAGGTCTCAGGCTAATCCTTGTGGAGTTTCCACCTCCCTGATCAGTATCTCCAAAGCACAACCGACCGCATCTCTAGAAGACGGTTTAGTCAAGATCCCACTCTTCTTACCAGCGAACTGAGTCAAAGCTCATCTTAGTACAGCAGGGACAGGCATACACACAAGATGCCACCCACAGCCCTGGAAATAAGAATGGCATTTGCTGGGAGCTCAACCCTGGTGCACCAACACCTGCATTGCTCTTTGGGGGCGCAGCACTTCTTGGATGAATGGGAGCAACAGTTTAAATAGGGGTGACAGAAATTGTCACTGCACAGCATGAGCTCATTTCTACTTTGCTTAGGGATTTTGTGCAACACCACTTCTACAAGCCTGGGGACATCAATGAAAGGTTTCATCTCCACTGGGGCTGATACACATTTTATGACATTTTAAAATACTAAAAGCCCATCTCAACTAATAACAGGCAGCAAGTGGGTCATGCCCAGAGAGACATAGAACAGCCGCTCTTCAGAGATCAGTTGTTGGGAAAGACAAGGGCTGTGCAAGCCTGCAGCTGAAGAACTCATCGCTCATCTGTGTCCCTGTCTGTCCTAGCAATGCCAGCCCACATCTACGCTCAGTCCAAGGAGAAGCACAGCACAGGGCTTGCTGTTCACTACAGTGACTTGCTCATCGCTAGGAAGCATTGGCAGTTCACCAAGGCATTTCACTCCAGTGGTTGGAGGGTAACCTAGAGGTCTGTGATGGCAGAAGAGAGCTCCCTGCTCTCTCTTGTTCTGTGTGAATTCCTATGGAATGACACCTTAAAGACAGTTTCTATCATTTGGAAAGTCAGAGGAGACTGAAACAATTCCTGATAACATTTTGCAGGCAATAAAATGGAAAGAAAAGACACAAATGAGTTAGCTTTGTATTCAAGCAGAATATAACCAGCTAACGGACAAGTAGGATACTGTTATTATTAAGAAAAAAAATAAGGTACCGTCATTAAATAGATAGCAAGGAATCAACCATGGTAACAGATGCCACTAAATACCAAAGAGAGTCAGGAGACAGCTAAATAATGTATTGCAATATCAGATAGACACTTGATGACCCAATGCTGCAACACAAAATGGAAATGAATCAATGTAAACTAATGAGAGAGACTAATACGTAGATTCGTGAGGACAGAGATGGATTTCTAATCCATGATTTTCCCCAAAAGATGACTACGTGCTCAAAAAGCTATAAATCTTTAATCAATTCGTCAAGTGGCTCACTTATTCCTGTGTGCATACATTCAGGGTTCAATGAAAGTACCTTCTGTATCTGAAATCTAGGCATGGCAGTTTCTGGGGTTGAGTAATAGTGCATGGCTACTGACATGGATCCAGATCCTGCAGTGAAGGGCTTGGAAGAGGGGCATTGCACAGAGATTAGCAGCTGCCTTGGAAAAGATCGAGCCTGAGCTTAACCATCCAGAGGGATGACCCACCTTCTAGCAGAAAAAAGCACACAGGATCTACATGGTTATAAGCTGCTTGCTAATACCTTCACAAAGAAGGAAAAGGACTTTGTTCCTGGTCCAAAAGCTTGTTTTCATGGTCGAATGGCTGTTCAATGGAAAATGAAAAGCAAAACAATGGTGGGATAGGGTGCAGAGCCCAGGTCTCCTTTTCAATGAATCCAGCTCCTTTCTGACAATACTTTCTCTCTCTCTGCCATCACTGGGACCCAAATCTTGTTTGTTTATTTGTTTTCATTATCCTAGCTCCAGGCAATGGAGAAAAGTGTCTCTGCTCCAGAGCAGCTACTTTTTGGGAGAAGTGGGTTTAGATTCCCTCAGGAGAAGGGTGCAAATTAATTCCTGATTTCTAACGCATGAGCAAACGCTGTAACTCACAGGTTAGTTTATAAAGAAGAGATTTGCCCTCAGCACCTCTCCTTCCTCTGGTCATGTCTTAAAAGAAAGCAGCAGCAATTAGATTTTATAGGAAACTTGGGATCAAGGCACAGTATCACCCTGGGAGCAAGTTGCAAGATGAGCCTCCTGGAAGTGATGGCCAGCCTCATGCCTCATGTCTGGATCTGAGGGGTTCAGAGATGATGCAGCAGGAGGAAAGCAGATGAATCTGTTAAGACTGTGGGTTTTATTAACCCACAAGTAGACACGCCAAGAAGTAAAACTCTCTGATGGTTGGGGGGATTAAATGTGGGGAAACAACACTGGTAGATCTTTGTATTTGGTGACAGCTTGGGTGAGAAGGAGGCACAGAAAACTTTGGATCTCAGTTTCCAGCTTGTTTTGACCCCATTCCTGCCTCAGTTGTGGGTTTTTTAGAAAAGCTTTCTGAAGTCAGGAGATTTGTATCTTATTTCCAAATGGAAGAGACTTTGCTGAAAATGGCA
Organism: Psittacus erithacus; assembly: GCA_009867235.2. Lineage (NCBI taxonomy): Eukaryota > Metazoa > Chordata > Aves > Psittaciformes > Psittacidae > Psittacus > Psittacus erithacus. Next base: position 24,546 of record WYDI02028496.1, read on the forward strand.
CAGATTTTACCAGCTCAATGCAATCTATGAGTAAACAGGAGATGTTTAAATCTAGTTCTACATAGATAGCCCCAGCAGGAAAGCTGTGGGGCCTTGCTAAAGAAATGATCAATTTTTAATGCACCTCCATCAGAAAATGTAGCATCAGCCATGGAGATCTCAAATCCTTTCTGCAAAGGGTAGAAAAGTTAACCCACTGCACACATCAGCATACATATGGGCAGACTCCCTAGCTATATTTAAACAGATTCATCCCAGCCTTCCCTGAAGTGAGGTCCACTTTCAGTACCAAAATTATACACAGTTAAGAGACCACAGTTTGGAAAGTGATCTTCCAAATTATGAAGCAGCTGGGCAAGTGCAAATGCAGCAACCACTGCTGTTGAGGCAGAGGAAGACACGGGACCAGGGCATCAACCTGGCCTGCTGGGACCATGTCATTAGATGCTGGACCCAAAATCCAGACTTTCAGAGGAGAGATACCAAATGCAGTAGTAATTTGGGAAGATTATACACATACATCTATAGAAATAGAAGAAATGTGTTACTCTACCAAGCATTCAGTCAAAGCCCCTTAGGTTTTCACAGTGAGAGCCTTGCACTTGCCCTGTGGCAGGAGATGTCCCATCATTACCAAGCAGCTTTATGACCATCTGAAAACTCTCTGACCTTTATCACTTGAAATTGCGCCTATTTATTTCAAGAAAGAAACAGGGAAGAAACTAGCTTGAAAGATGGGGTTTACTACCTTGAGCCAAGATTCGATGATACTCACCTTTTAACAGCCTTTGTCCTTCCCCTGTTTTCAATTAAGAGCTCTACACTGAACATTGCAGTCTGTCAGCTAATGCAAAGACTAAATCCTTTCCTAGACCTTCTAAAACTATTCTCTCAGGCTCCCTGATTTCCAAGGGTTTGAACAAACTGCTCTGGAAAGGAAAAGGAAAATCAAGTGAATTGGTTGTTGCAGTCCACAGAATTTCTCCCAGGCTACTGGCGCTGCTACTCCCTTCTGTGGAGGAGGAGTTGTCGCATTACAGTGGACTTCTTCCAGGCAGATCAGTTTTGGCTTCATATTTCCTTGTGGGTAGATGGGAATTTCTCAAGATTAAAAGCAGGGGGTATGTAGATGCCTTTCTATCGTACGCAGTCTGAGAGAGGCAAGACCTTGCCAAAAGGAACTATAGAGTTTTTCCAGTTTCTTTCAAGAAAGCTTCTGAAAGACTAAAAAGGAACCATAAAATCTGATGCTCCTCATTTTTCAAGTGATGACCAAGTGATGATCAAGGTGTACTCCAGTTATTGAGATGTCCAAAGAGTTGGTGAGAAACACAGAGTTTATAGAGAATCCACAGCTTTAGGGACATGAAATGAGATAAATCAAATTAAAAATCATTTTAAATATGCAAAATTTAAGAAACTGCTGGAAGTGCACCCAGGTTGTCTGAATTCTGTTCTCAGTTTTCAAAAGAAACCTGAAATAGAGTAGCTGGATGTTGAGGAAAGCTTTTTAGCTTGGGTTTGCTTTTCTGTGTTGTTTTGGTTGAGTTTTTTTTACTTTAAAAACTATATAGGGTTTATATAGAGAGATACATATTTAAAATATTGCACCTGATCTTTCAGCCATGACATTCCAGATGGATTTTTAATTCTCTCAGGACGGGGATAATAAGAATAAATAAATAATGGCTGAGGAAGCAAAGCAAAACACATCCAAATCAGTGCCGACTCTGCAAAAACCTGCTGTATAGAATAAAATTCCATTCCCAAACCTAAAAAGCTAAGTTCACCATGGATCATAAGACCTTGCGTCCTACACTGCAGCTTTCCATGCTGAATATCCTTTAAGAGCTCAAACTGATAGCATACTCTCCTTGCATTTTGCAGTAGCATCATACAGAGTCCCAGATATTAGAAATACTGTCTCAGGGACAAATTGCTATGAAATAAGATCACGTTGCAAGACATCATGGACTACTCGGTGTATAAAGAACTGGCTGGATGGCCGCACATAAAGAGTTGTGGTCAATGGCTCAGTGTCCAGCTGGAGGCCAGTAACAAGTGGTGTTCCTCAGGGATCGGTGTTGGGACCGGTCTTGTTCAACATCTTTGTCGGTGACATGGACAGTGGGATTGAGTGTGCCCTTAGCAAGTTTGCTGATGACACCAAGCTGTGTGGTTCGGTTGATACGCTGGAGGGAAGGAATGCCATCCAGAGGGA
>WYDI02028497.1:0-14509 GCA_009867235.2 Psittacus erithacus
CCTGGCGGTGTTCAAGGCCAGGTTGGACAGAGCCTTGGGTGACATGGTTTAGTGTGAGGTGTCTCTGCCCATGGCAGCGGGGCTGGAACTGGATGAGCTTAAGGTCCTTTCCAACCCTAACTATTCTATGATTCAATGAATTCATTCAATGCACAGTGTGCATATGTAGGTGTGTGTGTAGTGGCAGTGAAACTGGGCTTTTCTGCTACAGTCTGATACCACTCTGAAGTTAGCAAAACTGTAACTCTTACCACTGCAAGATGTAGTAGCTTTTCTTAGGTAGCAGTGACAGGTTAAACAGTGACAAATTCAGGATGCTTCAGGAGAAACCCACCAAACTCAGCCTCCCTAGCAAGACCAGCCTCATCTGGAGACAGCACAGCCAACCTGCGCACCTCTGGAGCAAACCCTTGACTTCTTCAGTCCAGGAGCAGAATCCAAAAGGGGCATTTGTTTCCTCTGTACCAGGTTAAAAGCAAGAGGGTCTGGCTTGAACCACCCAAGCAGACCCGGTCTCCTGCCCCAGCCATGAGTGTGGAGTATCCGACTTCACCAGGAAATGGATTCTCCCTGAACCTCCTTCATAAGAAAAGAACAAGCACCTCATAAAGCTGTTTCACCATCAGCACTGCTCGATGCTTGCTTCACTGCTGTTTGTCTCTTACATTCTTAGCGCAGCACAAAGCAGATCATTTGGGATCAGTGAGACATGAGAATTGCACCACACAAGGAAGCTGCAGCCACAGAAACCACTTGCAGGTTGGAGAGAAGGTGGAACGGCAAAGGGCTTAAAGAGCTCTGTTTAGGTACATAAATAAATAAAGAAGAAACAGAAGTGACTTCACCACAAGAACTGCCCAGGAGAGATCATGGCAAGCATGAAGAGTACTTGCATCAAGAAATAAACAGAAAAATTGAGGACTGACCTGAAAACCAGGCACTTTCCAACAAATGTTTCTGATTGAGGCTGGGGGTTGTTTGGAAGAGCCATGGGCATTGAATACTGCATTCAACAGAGGAGCTCTAAACTCCTCGGAGTCCAGAGGCTGTCCCAAAGGGAATCCCTTAGCCCAGCAGAAGCAAGTCAGGCTGGCTGTGAGCTGCAGTCATGCTTGTACTGTAGCCTCTTCTTGCTGGGGTACAGCAAGGTACAGCCTGCTCTGAACTCTTTTCGCCATGGACACACTGCTACCACTTCCATCGCAGCCCATTTAAAACCAGCCTGTGTAACTCTGCAGTTACATACCTCTCCAGGGGTGCAGTGCACATACCTTTACAAACGGTGATGTCTGTGAGGTAGGAACCTGCTCAACCCCCAGGCCTGGCAGTCAATGTCAGGGGAAGGTGGTTGTACTTGAGTAGGACAGCAATTCTTGTCATTCCTACCACAGAGGGACAGAGTCTCTCTGATCAGCTTGGATTCAGTTACTACTATCCCTACATTTTTGTTACTATCTTCTAGTCATGAGAAGTTGATCACCACTCTCCAGAGCACTGAGCTCCACTGGAATGTTTCCTGTCTATTCAGTAATGCATTCTCATGTGTAACTCTGTCCCCTATCCTTGTGCTGAAGGTGGAAGGAAAGTAACTAACCCATCAATGCTGTGGGTCTTTGCCAAGGTGACAGAAAACTAAAGCTCCAGTAGAGACTGAGCAGAGCTGTGATGAGTAGAAGGGTGTAAAACCACTACACCCATTAGTTACAAGGGAATCAAACTGGTTTTTCATGAGGTGTCATTACAAAGTACTGCCAAAATGCCAGACCTCACCTTCCTAATAGCAGGTAGCAGAACAGAATCTTAGATCCTGGGCTATTTAGTGCTAGAATACACTAATCTCACCCATGGTCATGAAGACACACCTGCACAGGAGGTCAGGAGCTCTCAATACTGAGACAAAACCAGCTTGTCAGCAGAGGCAGGGCAGAAGAGCAGCCAACGGCTCAATGCCAGGCTGATGGCATTGCTAAGGCAGGAAAGCAACATGTGCAATCAGGTAACAGAAAGACCACAAACATGCTCTGCTGCAAGCAGGGAGATGCTTATTTATTTCTCATCACCAGCTCAGCAAGCTTTCTCTAGGCTCCCAGGCAAACAACTTGCTTTCCTTCTCCCATAATAAGCACCGAGTTGCACCATCACTTACATCTGTGGAGCTGGCACTTGCCAAAGGCTTGCACAAGCCTTAGTGAAACTCAGTAAACGGAGCAGGGCCTGGCCCACTCGTGCCATGTTTGGCTCTGCAGTGCTAAAGGGTGTGGAAGCTCCTACTGGTGCTTGGGGATCACCACATCAGCACATCTGAGTAACCTATGTGAGGATCTACAGAGCCAAAAGGGCCCTCTCCACAGCTTCAGAGGGCTGTCTGAGCAGCTGCCATGCAGCACATGCAGTCATGCTGGAAGTCACTGGAGATGCTGAGCTTTCACAGTGCAACATCACACACACAGACTGGTTTGTGCTGGAAGGGACCTTAAGGCTCATCCAGTTCCAACCCCCTGCCACAGGCAGGGACACCTTCCACTAGAGCAGGTTGCTTCAACCCCCGTCCAGCCTGGCTTTTATCCTCCACCTGAAGCCTCCTACTTATTTACCTCAGGCTTGACTTAAGTCAGTCTCTCTGTAAGGGGAGATGTGGGCTTCTTGGTTACCTTAACTCCACCTAAAAAAGCACTTTCATTCCTCTCTTTCTTTAGGGTAAGCAACAGAAGATATCTTCTTTATCTCTCCCACTGCTTGTCAAACCAAAACCAGTCTCAGGTCAGCAAAACTAGGAGCTGCAGCAAGAAGCAGCCTAGAAAGCAAAGTAAGAGATAAGAAGTTTGTCAAGAGCACTATAGGAAAGTCTTTGAAGTCTTCAGCAGCTTCTGCTGAGCATTACCAGAACAACAGACTGCAACTGCCCCTAGGTATTTGGAAGAAGATGTTGATAATGGCAGTTCTGCTCCACAACTCCTGCTCACTTGCCTGCTCACACACACATACAAAGATAGAGGTTGTGAAGAGGTGGCAGGATGAATAAATCACAGGCAGGAAAGTACAGAACAATCTCCTTGGCTTGCCCAGAAAACACAATATGGGACTTATGCAGGTGCTTATTAGGATGAGAACACGAGTTGAGAGAATGAGGCTTGATCAGGGATAGAGGAAGCTATGGATAAAGCAAGGTTCCTTCTCTGTTGTGGCCAGGGAGTACAGGCAGAGCACAGCCAGGCTCCACCACAGCAACAAGGCCTGTTTACTCCTGGTTTGAAAAACAGAAGCCAGTGAGCCTGCCAGAAGAAATTCTGGGAACTGACCTAATTACATAGGGAGTACCAAGTCAAACAGATTTCAGCATGATGCAATGCCCCTTCCCATGCCCAGCTCTGGGAACTGCTCACCCCCATGCAAGCAAAACCTCTGGTTTACCCTTCTTGGATGAACCAGACATGTAAGGGAAACCATGGTGCTGCTGCTCCATATCGGCAGACCTGCCCTTCCAGCACCTCTTGTTTCTGTGGTGCCTTCTGGTTGATACCTTCACCTCTTACCTTGACAGTCCTCCAAAGATGAAGGGGGGAATGACTAACTTGCCACTGCATTTGTGTCTACGGACTGATACAAGCGTTTTTGGGCCTGACTGAAGCTGTATGGCAGATCCAGCTGGGAAATGCCATCTAGAGGCCAGAATGTGCTTTTACCTGTTTTTGTATGGTCGACTTCAAGCAGCGGTAGTGTTTGCTCCTCTCACTTCAGCACAACCTGATTCTCTCATCATCTCTGTGTGAGGGCAGCACAGTCCCTGCTTCACAGACAACGAGCTGAAGTTCTCTGCTGTGCACCACGAGCCCCAACAGTTCTTTTCCTATGCCACTATCTATACACAGATGGGGCACCGGTACACACTTAAGAGAACCAGTGAGGGAAGAAAGGGTCCTTCCACTGGCACTGAATTTGTGCTGGCATATGGATGGATCACAGAGGTTAACACAGCTTAGGTCTTTGAAAGCAGCAGCTGTGTCCCACTGAAATGGGATGTGGCATGACACAGATACCAGAAACGCAGCAACCACAGGGCTTGTTCTCTGCACTCCAGAATTCAAGCTTTAACTCTAGAGGCTTGGATGGAGGGGAAGGAACAAAGAAAAGGGAAAGTGGGTGAGCAGTGCAAACCAGAACTGTGTGAACTGGCTGATACTCACTTCAAGATCCAGTAACACAAAGGTTAGTAAGACTGGTTACTCGGTAAAGCAGCAGGTAAGTGTCCAGAAGGAAAAAAGCTCAATATAAAACTCCCCAGAGAGCAGCCAGAAGTTAAAATAAAGCTCCTTTTCGAGGACACCAGAAGCATATTGAGCTTCCAGATGAGGTTAAGGCTTGAGTGAGGCACTTCCCATACTTCTAAAATCTGAAACACCCAGACTCCTGGGGAGGCAGAACTGGCACAGAGGCAAGTTCCAACTCTAATCTAGACTCTTCATTTAAAAACAAAACTGAAGCACTTAGAAAGATTATAGGGTGAAGTACACTTAATATACATGTCAAACTAAACAGCTTGGTGAACGCAGTATTATGAGAACAATTTTCTTGTGGAAAAGAGCTTCTTTTGATATACTAAGTGGTCAAAGCAATAAACCCCACCATTACCAGCAATAGCATGTCAGACAAGAGGAGAGCTTTGTGCAGGAGGATCTTCCACCCAATGCATCTCTTGTGGGAAGCAAGTGAGTGATGGCGCAATAGTGCAAGCTGTCTGATGACAGCCCCAGCAAAGATTTCTGCCCCCTTCCAAAGGGAAGGACTGTGCTGAGATGATCAGAATGGGATCTGCCCTTCCAAAGATAGAACACAAAATTAGGAGTTGATCTCTTCTTGATTTATTTGGGTTCTTTTTGAATAGAAACAGGCTCCTGCAGAAAGAAAGGCAAATACTTCCTTACAAAGACAGGCTCCACATGCTTGTTCTCAGGTTTCCTCATGATTTCTTAGTAAGAAGTCAAATTGCCCCTCAATCATGGAGGGAATAACAAAATTAGCTTCAATGCTTTAAGAGATGGTGGCAGGACTCCTTTTTGGTGGCCTCTCATTGCTTTTATATAGGAAAAAGCCAAACCACAGAGGAATCAGTGGTGGGAAGTACTTCATTGAGAAGAGGTGGCTGTGATCACCAGAGCAACAAAACAGAGGACAAGGGCGGAGAGAGGAATGCTGATGTGCTGGGCTGAGATTGAAGAGGGCACAGCAGAGTGTTTATTCATAGTTCAGAGGGTTCAGCTTCTTGTTTCAAAACAAGAAGTCACATCAAAGAGAAGAACTGTAGCACAGCTCCTACAGGACCTTTCATTGCAACCCAGATAAGAGCCATCTTGATAATAGTGAGAGGGAGGAAGGACTTCTCATGAATCTGTTCCAGCGAATTAGTGAGGTTTGGCTCATTGTTCATGTTAAGACAAAGCAATTCCAAAAATCAAGTAGAAAAGAATCCCTGTAGGGCTCCTCAGGCCTTGGCCCGGCGTAGATGAGGATAGCTCTGCACAGTCCTCTCTATTGCTTCATCCAGGCTCACCACTGGTGTGTAGCCCATGGCTCTTTTAGCCCGGTCACAGCTGTAGTAGTGGAAAGTTCCAGCTAGCGCCACCCTCATAGGGGTGAACGTGGCCTTGATGGTGACCAGTGGACTCAGCAGCCACAGCACCAGAGACAGGACCAGCGCCAGGTAATACGCCAGCCAGTAGGGAATGTGGTACTTGGGAGCATCGTAGTTCAAGCCAGTCAAGATACGGGACATGAAAGCCCAGAAAGGAATTGGTTCATCATTTGTGATATGAAATGCCTGGAAGAGAGGAAGACAAAAAGCCAAGTGATAAAATCATTGTGGTTTTCACAAACTGGTCTCTGTGATGGCCCATCTCATGTTCACGCTGAGGACAACTGATATTCCTCACTCGACTGAGACCATGAGAAACTGCTTTGTTCTCACCACCTCTGCACGGAAAGTGATGAACCCCTCCTTGGCTAAGGCAGCTACTGCTGACACTCCAGAGGTCAGGACCTTTTGTAAATGATCAAACTGAATGACACAGCACAATGCAAACATATTAAAGTACATACACCAGAGCATGGCAGTGCCATGGATATCTAGAAAAGTTTCTCCTGCTTTGAACTCTATTGTAAAAGCTAAATAACTATGTTTCTCATGCACACATCTTGGCTGCCCACAATTCTGCCTGGATTTCCTTTCACAAGGAGTTTTATAGCATAAAATTAAAGTATAGTCCTACATATTAGCCCATGTGGTTGAATGCAGTGGTCACCACATGGACAACCATTCATTATACCCACAGACAGAAAAACCCTGACCCATTTGCACACTGTTTCCAGTCATCTCCACAAGAGAGGTCCAGGACAAACAGTGGCATGAATTATAGAGCAGACACACAAAGCCACTGCCTGGCTTGCAAATGAAGGTTGTCTGAGGGACAACCACTCCTCTCCCCAGGTCCTTCCTTACCTTCCCACACAGGGGAGAGCCTTTCTTAAGATTTTCTGCAGCCAGGATGAGTCCATGAACCACATTTTCCACATAGGTGAAGTCTACTAAGTTCTTTCCATCCCTGCACAGACAAAAGGAAGAAGATTAGCCCCAAGGCAAGTTAGGCTGAAAGTCTGCCAAAGGAAGGACTTCCCCGCATGGTATATTTGTTAAGTTTCTTCTCCCACTTTCTTATGCTGCAACTTCAGACTATACCAAGTCAGAGAGACGAAATCACTACATATGGTTTTAGAGACAGGAAAGGCTGTTATTGGCTCAGCTTTTGTCTCCAACTTTATGTTCCTGTAACAGTACCGGTTCTAAACCTCACAAGTTCACCAGGTTTTTAAGTGTTGCAGATCCTATGGGGTCAGTGATTCAAAGAAGCAGAACAAATAGAAACAGAGCAGAGAACAGAAACCAGCATACAGTCACTTAAGGACAAGCTTTCAATTACAAATTTCTTGGCTCAAGAAGTTTTCCCTCACTCCGTCAATGAGTCAGCTTCAGCCCTGGGTGAAAGAGATTCAACCCACTGTTTCTACCCAGGTACAGAAAGTGAATCTGCACATCACTTTCAAGAGCCCAGCTAAATCAAACCAACAGTTTGTTACAAAACCATCACTCATTTGGCCATAAACCAGTATTGCTGCAATCTAGCATTTTGAGAAAGAGTGATTTTCATTTCCTGCATTCACGGAAGGATAACTATTTTATTTGCTTTCTTGGAAGCGATGTACAGGCTGTAGCTGTAGGAATACTCAGATAAGGAATGCAGGTTTGAGCTGGAAGAGAATGCAGACCTGCACAAAGTGGAACCCTTGAGTTTGTGTAGGTTTGCTTCTCTCAGAGCAACCAAAGAGATCAATTCAGAAGCGAGCTGTGAGGAAGAATGAGAACCAAACCCTGCCCGGGATCCAACACCAAAACTCACACAACCCTATTCCCTTCCTTCCACCCCAAGCACATATTCACGGCTGCATGTATACACACAAACTAGCTCCTTCCATGTATTACAAGTCTATTCTAGATTAAAGAACGTATTTCTTCTCAAGACAATAATGCAATCAATAAAAATATCCTCAGTAGTAGCTTGAACTATTTCTTGCTCTAAACTTTCAGCTAGAAGCTCTGCCAGGCTCAATAACAAGACAAATACCTTTGATCTTACAAGCAGAGATATTCAAACACTGCCATAGAGGCCTTTTAATTGCTAACAGAAGTGTGTATTAATTAAATTAACAGCAACTAATCTGAGCTCTCTCGTATTTAAAAGGACAGCTCTTTAGACAGTGCAAAGCAGCTCAAGCTACATCAGCTGTCCCCACTGACAGTCTTTTTGCACTATGAACACTTACTTGAGCGCAAGAGTGCCTGACACAAAAGGATTGTTTAAAAGAGAACCCTGAATCACAAGTGATAAATCAACACCCCCCCCATACTCCTTTCCATGCCACAACAGCAGCTTTAATTGAATAACAGACTTAATATTATTCCTTTCCAAAAGGGCTTTGTAGGTTGAGCATCAGTTTTAACAAAAGCTGTTAAAGGCCTGAGCCTTTCTTACCCAATAATGAACTTCATCTTGCCACTCTTAGCTGCTTCAATGAGTATGGGAACCAGCTGAGGGTCCCTAGGACCAAATATCCCATGGGGACGAATAGCAGTAGTGAGGAAGTTGTTGCTTGGGTCATTTGCACTGAGCACTTCCTGTAGGGAAAAAGAGAAAACCAGATCAGGAGAGAAAGGCTGAGAAGAAAAATACAGCTTCATAATACACTCCCAGATCATCACTAAGGGGTGGGTGTTCCCCCATCTCCTTGGAAAGGCATCAGTGGAAGAAACAGTCCACCAATTTCTTTATGAACGATCCTTCCTTTGTTCCCATTTCTTCTCCCACTTTTCTTGAATGAGAAAAACAGACAAAAATCTGTCCTCATTATTGAACACTTCATGAATTGACAGACAGAGCAAGGGGACTCCTCACCTCTCTCATTTAACACCACAGAAATCAGGGGAGCTTTGAAAGTTCCTTCTCTCCACTGTAAAAAAGAAGGATACTGAGCAATTCCATCTCTCTCTCATCCATCAGTGAATTATTTCCATCATAGGCCTCCTCAACCTGATTCAGGAAGGGTGTGATCACACCTTCCTGCAGCACCAAGTGCTAAGCACATTTAGCCAGGCATCTTTGAAGACAATTTAATTCTACTAGGAGTTTCCAAATGCTGTGTTCTACTTATTTTTAACAGCTGCTGCATTTTCCATTAAAAATCCAAGAACAACCCAAATAAACACTAATGTTTTCAGTGTTTCACCCCAAAGATGTCATTACTACTTTTAGAAGGGCAGTTTTAAGCATTGTGAAGAACACTGTTGTTTGTATTATCACAAATACCTTCTCCTGGAGGATCTTTGTCTCTGTGTAATAGTCAATGGGTTTTTTTGCGTATGGGAGATCTTCTGACCCATTTTTTATGTCTGTGCCCTCAAAAACAACACTGGCACTGCTGGTTAACACCAGCCTCTGCAAGAGATGTAAAAGAAAACAGCTGTTTAAAGCCCAAGAAAAAAGCATCCTTATTTACAACGGCTGAGTAAAGACAGTAAGAATGTTTAATCAACTGAGATAAACTAAGTGTAGAAGAACATGGACTTGCAGGAGATGATCTGAAACTGCAGGAAAGAAAACTCCCACTCTTTCAATTGAATTATTTAGTGCTACTTAAAGGAGTTTGAAGCATTTCAACTAGAACCCAAGACATCTCCAGGAATCAGAGTACCCACTTGGCACATTTCAGCCCTTAACACACGAGTGTTTCTAAGGTATATTCACTCATCTTGACGGTAACAATATCACAGAGATTAAACCAGAAAAGAATTCTTATCTTGGATGTTTTTGTACACTAGTGGATCCAAAACGGAATGTCAGTGATGTCTTGGAGTAACCAGAAACATGTGGGTTTAAACAAGATCTACATTGCAACAGAAAGAAGATCAGGTCCAACAAAGTTCCAACAGGACAGAACTCCTGGCTCTGACAGAACCCAGGCTAAGCCTGAAGGAAAACACCCCATGGCCCATTTCCTACAGCAGCTTATTACATGAGAGGGGAAATCACCCCAGCAAATAACAGACTCTGGGCTGGGAGGCCTGGGTGATAAGACACCAGTTAATTGTAGACATTAGCACTGCTGCATTTGCACTGGTTTTCTCTGGCTCCTTCTTTCATTGGCAAATGACTTTCTAAAACAAATTAGACTGGGCTTATGGCACAAGTGTGTTTCTTATCATATGTTAAAGAATTCTGTAGGTAATAGATACCATGAACACTTCCAGCGCTGGAAAAGCTCTCTTTAGAACCATCCCCCTATTACAGCATGAAAGAACACCCTTGCGGGTGATCTCCCATGGGTGATTCCCAGACGTCTGGTACAACAAATTTTAGTGAATGCTTTTTCTGCAGTCAGCAAGACTGCCACAAGTGGGTTTTCCGTGGCAAACATGGCCTGAGCTTACATCAGATACTAAGCAGGAGACCAACTGAGTCTCTTCTAATTTCCACAGAACAAGTAGGTATTTGCTGTCTCAGAGACCTTTACCCCTCTCTCCAACTAGACTGAAATTGGTCCATGCTGCAACTGTTATAAGGTCACATCAGCACCTTATAGTCTCTATATGCTTTTCTTCCCTTACCTGCACTCCAGCTTCTTTGCAGGCTTCAATGACAGCTTTGGTTCCCATAAAGTTCACCTTATAAAACAGTTCCCTGTTGTCACTTGAAGGTGCTGGCGATGCGCAGTGAAATGCCACTGACACACCTCGTAGAGCCGGGAGCAAAGCCTGGAGGAGACATTACATGAGACAGCAGTGAAGCAACAGCAGCACCACTCAGGGGAAACAAAAAGAGGAAGAAAATAAAACACAAATCTTTTTCTTATGGAAAAAAACCAAAACAACCCACTAAATTTCAAGTCACGTTCCCTCCATAAAGACGAGCACCTGGAACAGGATCAGCATCCAGGATCTCCGCTATGTCCTCTCCTTCTTGCCAGGCAAAATCACACTACGTATTTCCTTCCCAGGGAAGAACCTGGGAATTTTCTAAGACCTAGAGGCTACCTTGACTTAACCTGCAGTAGTCTCAGTGCAGGTATGAGACTCCAAATTACCTGGAGACAGGAGTTAGAAAACCCAGCAAGCAGCAGGTTTAGCAGCACCAGTACCCCATGGCACTGTCTGTATTGGTGATGACTGGCATAGAGCTCTGAGCCATGGCTCTTTACCCTTCCGGAGAGATGCCTGTTCACATCATATACAAATGTTTTGCCAAGGCTCATACATGACTGAGCTAAGGCAGGAGATCTCAGCTGACTGTTAGAAGTAATGTATTATGCTGTTCTCATGCAGCTGGGGTTAGCCAGGAGAGCACCCCCACACCATTACCAACAGGGACTGTAATTACACTGTATGTCTGAGCTAAAAGTAATGCAAATCATGACACAGAAACAAGTTCTGCTCTTTTCAGCTTCAAGAAGACCTCAAGTAAATTCCTTTAAATGTTCTAGATGAAGGTTTGAAAACTACTTTGGCTACTGGCTTCCCAGAGCACGGCTGGGGGCCATATCCACACACCCTTTACAACCTGCGCGACGCCTTCAGGTGTTTTGGTGCCTCAGGCAAGGCTCAGTAAGCTGCTCAAGGGAACATTTATTTAAACACACATCCCTTCTCTCTGCCATGCCATGTACTGTCATTAGTCTGTACCTCTTTGTCACAGAGGTCTCCCAGGAAGAACTGCACTCTGTCATTGTCAAACCTCTTCTGAATATCAAATACATTGACTGCATAACCCTTCTCCAGGAGGTGCTCCACCATGTGCTGGCCTAAGAACCCAGATCCACCAATCACGACACATTTCTTACCACTCTGTGGAGACAGGGAGAAAAGCACCTTAACATGCAGACATATACCAAAGTGCACAAGTAAACTGTTCTGAGAAATTAATGTGCTGGAATTTTGCACTAATCAGTGTGTAGTTTAATTACAGGATTCTATATTTAGATATCAAAAGACTCTTCAATCAGTCTGTGCTTAAAAGTTCAGACACACCAGAGGTCCACAAGGCTAACGTGCAGGTTTGTTTTGACAGGTCTCAGCCTCATAACCAAGTGGACCCTATAGTAGGGAAGAAAAAGAGGAATGGCTTCCACAAACTCTGTCCTGTGGCAAAGCAAACAATCTGCTTCAGCCACATGGCACAGATACTTCAGAACACCAAAACTATCACCATCAGCAAGCACAAAACCATTTTCAGACCATGTGAAACTTCAGGTTTCTCCAAGCCAAGAACGCAAACAGGTCAAGGCAAGGATTGTCCTTTTCAGTCAGCCATTGGTTCTTCCTTCCTTTTAAGCTTGTTCAAATCCATGGCTAGTCACCAATAGATTCCAGTCTGATCATTCATGCAACTGAACTGAGACTAAGGCCTCATCACCACACAGAAAATGCAAGCAACGAGTCTGAGGAAGCTTTCATACAAAGAATGCTCTGTCCTGGTTGGAAATAGGTTTGCTCCTTATTGTTGCAACACAAAGCCCCACCGCTGCAGTTACACTATCAAGCTGAAGGGAATTTTTTAACCCAGTGAAACCACACAAAAATAACAGTTACTCAGAAGTTTCCAAGTGCTACATCCTTAAACAAAGGTTCTACTGCAAAGGGTCAATTACCCACAGCAGAAATTAGAGAAGCGCAGCACAGCTGCTCAATCACATTGAAGCATAACCAGTTATTTAGAATGGTGCACGCAAAGTACAATATGATTCAAATCATTAAAATAACGCTTTAACGCGCTGGCCAAATCTGTGTGGGTTTGATAGCTGTAAGAGAACAGACAGAGAAAGCATATGTGAGTTTAAGGACGCTCTGCAGCTCACTCTCCCACTACAACAGTTTTGCACATGCTTTGCTCTTCAGCTCCCTGATTCTCTAAACTCAGTCGCACTCCTCTGCAGCGTCCTCTCCCCAGGTGTATCTTCTTCAAAGACAGTCACTCCATTCCATCAATATTTCTACTTGCTTCCCCCTGTGTCCTTTCTTCTAAGGCTCCTTCCAACCCAAACCAGTCCAATTGTATGATTCCAGCTCATTCTGCATCAACTGAGAGCACCACAGCTGTGCACCACACTTGGATGTGCTGAACAGTGCTCGACAGCGGCAGAACAACGCCCTCTAGCCCTGATTATCAGAATCATTTTCTGCCAGTACAGATGAGACCATCCAGGTTCTTCTGAATGACAGTTTTCCCACTCCTTCAGCTACATTAGCAGTATTCTAACTGGTGATGAACAGTAGGGTATTTAAATTACCTTTAGTGCACTTTTAAGATACACAGTCCAGTGCACACACCTCTTGGGAAAGGACCAGATGAACCAACTCGATGACCAGTTAGTGTAACTGCAGCTAAGGGGGTTGCATCTGGATTCATGAGCAGGTAGAAAGCCAGGCTACACAGGATTATACTGGGTTTAGGATATGAATTACTATCTATCTAGTGTTGTGCTGGGAAGATATGACAGCTTGCTCATACTGCACCATGATGCTACATTAGGTTTTCTGTTTCTTTGTTTCCTAAATATCAGAGATTCACTGGTCCTCTGTAAGCTTCATATGGATTTATAAGAAAATAGTTCACTAGATAGAAATGTCTCTATAAACAAGAGCCATGGGGAACAGCTGAGTAAATTGTACTCCTAAGAGCAATGTCCAAACACTTTTCTGAGCTAAGTAAAATGTTACTCTGTCCATGTTCTAACTTGTAACTGCAGAAAGAGGCTACAATGGTGTGGTAGATCTCAGGGACCTTAGTGGGGCCTTTATAACAAGGAATATGTTATAAAACATACTAAAACGCTCCTGGAGTCACGAACTTTCAGCCCTATTGATCTGGCGCTGACAAAGGCGCTGGTGTACTTAGGGGGGTGGAGCATTCCTGGAGCTCTTTGGAACTAACAACAGCAAATGATTCCTTAGAAAAATCCCATTTTCCCAGCCAGTATCTCCACTAATGCAGGAACAGTCTCATGTCTTCCAACACTCAGAATCATCTATGAAAATGTTTCTGCAAGACAAATCTTCATAAAGCATCATTTAAAGCCTCAACTCACTGATCTGGGGCGTGTGGCCATTTCTCAGGTGATTCACTCTCAACCCAATTCCTTTAAGAAAGAAGAGGATTATTTCATTACAATACTTTTTAACATGTTTCTAGTTATAGAAATCAAGGTTCGAAGCCATTGCACTAAAGCCAAAGCATGAGAAGAGGTAATTCTCCCTGCCCTAAAGAGCAAAATAAGCAGTACAAGAGTAACAGTGACATGAAGCAGCTTTCTCAAAGGCATACTTTTAATATCATAAAATACCTTTGATAACAAAGGCACCATCTTATTTAAATGCCTGGGCTAGCTTCACAGACTTCCTTTAAGTCTTAATATTTACACCCCATACAACATGCACACAACTTCAGGTTTTGGCAACGTCCTCTTCAAATACACAGTTGTTCAAGAGCAACAAAGTAAACTGGAGTTCAAGCATTTCAGCAGCACCAAGCCCGCCTGTTCCACAGCAGCGGGCACAGCACAGCCAGCTTCTCCCACCCCGGCTTTCCTCACCCCTCAGCATCTCAGGCCCCAGCTGCCCACTCCACACCCCCACAAGCCACCCTTTTACCCCCATCTCCTCACACAACCCTCACCTTCTCTGCTCCAAGCCTGCCCTTCCACACCCCCCCTCACCCATCCCTAAGCCCCAGCCCTCCTCACAGCCCTGCAGCCTCCCTCAGCTTCCCTCCCCACACATCCGACGCCATATTCACTCACCCTCAGCACCCTCGGCCCCCCCACCCCCAAAGGAGGGGGCTCCGGGAGGTCCCCCCCCCCCCCCTCCGGGGCTGCATTGTTCAGTGCTCTGATAATTCGCTTTACTTTGCTTATT
>WYDI02028500.1:3127-15373 GCA_009867235.2 Psittacus erithacus
AGTGGAAGGTGTCCCTGCCCGTGGCAGGGGTTGGAGCTGGAGGAGCTTTAAGGTCCCTTCAACCCAAACCATTCCCTATTCTGACTTCAACCTCTTGTTTATAACAAGAGCAGCATTGCCGGTCCCTTCCTGAAAGCAAACTCAGATCCACTGCAGTTTACTGACCATGCTACATGGACAGCACAGGGTCCGCAGCTTCCCTGGGCACCCTGTGCCAGCGCCTCAGCACCCTCCCAGGGAAGAACTCCCTTACGCCCACCCTGAACCTCCCCCATGTAACCGCCTTCATCGGCCACATCCGTACCTGCGAGCCCGGTGGAGACGTTGACCTCAGCGTATTGCTGCCCCGCCAGCGGGCTGAGGCCCGAGACGCCGTTGAGGGCGGCCACGCGGATGGTGTAGTTGACGTGGGGCAGGAGGTTGACGAGGGTCACGGTGCGCTCCACCAGCCCCGTCTGCTGCGGCACGAAGCCCACGCTGCTGCCGCACTGCTCGCAGCGGCCCCGCAGAGCCGCGGGGCACCGCACGCACCACAGGCTGTAGGTGAGGTCGCTCCGGCCGCCCGCGTCCGCTGGAGCGCTCCATTCCAGCACCAGGGATGACTGCCGCAGGCTGTAGACCAGGTTCCTCGGGGCAGAGGGCGGGCCTGGAAGCAGAAGAGCATCACAGATAGGTCAGCACTACCCAGGGTGAAGGGCAAACCTATGGGAGCAGCGGCGTAGGCAGTGGTGGTACAGCAAGAGTGCGTGGTCCCAGGTAGCACAAAGGGACATGGATGCATTGATGGGTGCAGCGTGGACACCAAAGGGAGAATTCCCACTGGAAGAATGTGCCTGCACAGCACAGCTCACACAGCACCCAGCACCGCCTCAGGGCTCAGCTGCAGGGACCCCACCTCCCATCGGACACTCTTGGGCGACGCAGGAGGGTTTCTCGTCACTGGAGAGCATCCATCACTGGAGAGGCTGGAGTCCAATCCAATTAACTAGAGGCCATTTAATTAAAATCTGTCAACTCTATTGACTAAATGACTGCGCTCGAGTTTTACTGGGGAGCCTACAAGCCCGACCTCACATCTGTCTCACCAGACTGCAGCCTCACCCTGCGAGCTCTATGGCACAGGGACAGACCCCAGATCCCCTCCCTGCTGCAGCAGTCACAGTGCAGACAGGACTCCCCTGTACCCAGGCGAAGCTCCCATGCATGGGGCCTCAGACAATGTCCTGGGCATCCCCTGGCTCTGTGCTGCAGGACAGTCCGGATCCCTATCTCCTTGCTTTACAAAGAGACATTGCAGCGAGACATACGTGTGCAGGAGGCGGATGGCGGGTCTGATGGAGACCTGGAGTAGTTCTTCTGGCACGAGCAGACTGTGGAGGCTTCCTCATGCGTAAAGCTGTGCTCAGGGCAGGGAGAGCAGAGAGGGAGGCGGGGGGAAAGCTTGTAGAATCCAGGGAGGCAAGCTGAAAAGACAGAGAGGGAGTTATGGGAATCATAGGATCCCAGCCTGGTTTGGGTTGGAAGGGACCTTAAAGCTCATCCAGTTCCAACCCCTGCCATGGGCAGGGACACCTTCCAGTAGAGCAGCTTGCTCCAGGCCCCATCCAACCTGGCCTTGAACGCTGCCAGGGATGGAGCAAGGAAGAACACCACAAGGTGAATTTGGGACACTTTTGGTGACTGCATTTCCCTGTATGCTCGCACATCCTTTACCTACCACTGGCCAGTAAATACAACCCTCCAAGCTCCCTTCCCTCAGCCCCTCCACGATCATGGCACCAAGACAGATGTGCCTTTGGTTTGACCCAGAAGGGACATTTGGATGCTGCAGCTCTGCACTGGCTTCCAGGCTGGAGGAATGATCAGATGTCAGGAAGGCATGCAGGGAGCTGGAGGCTCTGGAGGGGTGTGGGGGATGAGGTGGCTGCAGAAAGATGCAGGATACGGAAAACACATGGTTTGTGGTTCAAGTGTCAGGTGAGCAGAGCAGAAATGACACCAGAGCCATGGCAAGACCCAGCAGCAACCCCAAAAGGAGAGGAATACTGAAAATGGAGAACTTGGAGACCTCATCCGTCACCAGAGCTCCATACACAACCCCAGGCCACGAGGCCGTGTCAGCAGCAGCTACAGCTTTATCACTGCGCATTATACACAGTCACTGCGGGCAGCCAGGTACGTGCTGAAGTGAACCAGCAGCAGGATGAATCTGCTTTAAGAGGTCAGACCCAAGCTTCCCTTTGAAGAGCTCCTTTGATGGACACACAACTCGCGCACCGGACAAGGATTTGCTTGATCTTTACTACAAGTAGCATGCAGCCTCCAAGCAATACCCCTGGTAGGACACCCAGCAGCTGCATGAAAGACTTTCCGCTTTACAAACCCGACAAGAAAGGCTGTAAAACTCCATAAAGGAGCTGGCAACAGCTTCAGTTTGACCTTAAAACATCTGAAAAGGAAAGAGCCTTTTGTGCGTGCGTGTCTGGCATTGCTGCTGTCCCCAGCACCAGGGATGGGAGCTGGTGTAGGGGCCGGCAGGAGTTTGGCTCAGCTGGATCTCATGTTTTGCTTGGCTTCTGCATCCTCTTGCTGTGGTGCTGCTGTCTCCTACCCCTTCATCAGCTCCCAGAATGCTTAAACTTAATCACTTGTAAAGCTCCTCGATGAGCAGCTCCGCTCTCACTGTCCCTCTCTTATCATCTTGAAGGAGCTGGCTGCTGAGACTCTTCCTCTCCAAGCAGATGATGCCGGTGCACTCGGGTTCATTAATTTTTAGCATGATATAAAACTGGCAGCTACAGCTGTGATCTGAGGACAAAGCACCAGACACAGCACAGGGCAGAGAGGATCCTTGCTTGAGATGCGAGCATATAAGAAGAGGTTATTTCACCTACCACAGAGCCCTTGGAATTCAGTGCAGTCACACGTGGGGAGGGACCGCAGCACCGTGGCTGAGGTTTGTACTCCCAATGGTCCCTTCATCCCCTGGCTGCTGGCACATGACAGGCAGCAGCTTGGCAGAGCTGAGAGCAGCCACACACAGGAGAGACTTTTCCCTTTCATCCATACGAGACACATTTCAAGAGCTGCCTCAAAGCCCTGGTTTTGCAGGATAAGATCTTGTGCTGCTGTCACCCAATGCAAGCAAAGCCTGTGGAAAGCAGGTTTGGGCTCCTCAGGCCCATTCCAGCCATGCCCAAGGAACAAACAGAGACTTTCCTGCATCTGAGGTTGATTTGGATTAGTTCTTCCCTGTGAGGGTGCTGAAGCGCTGGCACAGGGTGCCCAGAGAAGCTGTGGCTGCCCCATCCCTGTCAGTGTTCAAGGGCAGGTTGGACACAGGGACTTGGAGCAAGCTGCTCTATGGAAGGTGTCCCTGCCCGTGGCAGGGGCTGGAGCTGGAGGAGCTTTGAGGTCCCTTCAACCCAAACCAGGCTGGGGTTCTGTGACTCCCCGAACACTTGAGCGTTTCCTCCCAGTTCTGCAGTTGTGACCCAAGAGGTTCAAGAGCCGGGGCTCAGAATCAGCCTTCTTCACATAGCTGGAGGCCACGGAGAGATGTGCACCCTGGGAGCAGAGCCAGGATGGGATGGGGCTCATGGGCTTCAGTGCTGCACATAACTGCTGCAACTCCAGCTCCTGCTCACCCCTCGCTGCAGGGCGCAGCCCATCTCATCCCTGCATCAAAGCCTCGACGCTGGTGCGCGATGCCTGCGCGCATCCTTTGTCAGGCAGAACACAACAGATCAATCTTGTTTACAAACTGGATGGGACCTGGGCACTAAAGCCTGAGCACAGATCTGCCATTCCTCGGCTTCAAAGGTGAGCCTCACAGCCACGTACACGTGACATCTCGCTGTAGGAAATGGAACATCTTCAATTAGAAGGATCTTTGGACCTATTCCTCAATGTTTTCTAAGAGCTAGAAGTTTACAGAGGTGTCTGTCAGAAGGTGAGTCAATAACTGTACAAAACACCTCGATTTGCAGTTCCCATAAACGCAGGCACCACGACCCCGCATGAGCACATCCCACGAGGAGCCGGTGGGTTTGCTGTTAACTCTGCTCCTTGCCTGTCTGCATCTTACACTTGGGGAGAACAAAAGCACCCCGGCACATGTGATGCATCATGTGTGCATCTCCGTTTCTTTTCTCAGATAAACTCCCACCCTCTTCCACCTCATCCTACAAGTGTTTTTCTTGGTCCCCAGCTGGTTTCAGTGTCCCTGTGATTTCACAGTGCTCATTTTTGCAGTGGGTAAGTGACAGCTCGCAAGAGATCAGGCCATCAATTTATAGAATGAAATCCTCTTTCTTTTCCAATGCTATTTTCTCGCCTGCTCCTCGTCCCCTGGTACTACTGCAACTTAATTATTAAATAATAAAATTCAATAAGCCATTCTCCTAGAGCCAAAGAGAAGCAGCAGGATGGGTCAGACAGATTAATTGCCTCTCTCCAGCTCCATCATTTCTGCCCACACAAGCTACTCCCTGTTCACCAGGCATGCCTTATTCGTTTCACTGACAGAGAGAGCACGTATTCCCTCCTTGATAGAACACTGTATGCACACATGAGCAAACCAGTAGCAGAACAAGCAGCATTGATCTGCGCTGCAGCCTGGCAGATTACCTGGCATGATGCACCCATGGGAAAGGTTTTCTCTTACCAACTCATCCAGCACAGCTCCTCAGACAAGAACAGATGGCTCTATCAAGAGAAGGAAATGTCCTCTTTCATGCCCAGTCTGTGCCATAGGGAGAGCAGGGGCAGCTGAGGACGCAGAGCTGCAAAATGCATGGTTTCCTACTCAGCTGGCATGGGACAGCTTTGGTTTGCCCTCCCCAGCAGTTCAGACATCTCCATCTCACAGCCCCATGGAGCCTGCCAGCCAGACTTTCCCTCCAGTGGCTCCTAGGCATAACCTTCCCCTCCATCAGGTACTTGGGAGTCCCAGCTCCAAGGATGCTGAAGCTTCTCCTTCACCAGCAAGGATCTCAACATTTTCTAAGCCACAATGAGCAGCGTGTCCAAGTTCTGGCTTAAAAAGTGCCTGCTTAATGAGCAAAAAGGGCACCAGAGCTTGCACAGCTTTATCGCATTAATCGATGAACAGCGATTACAAGCAACTCACTAAGTGCACCAAGTAGGACAACCTGACTGCAGGACACAGGCTGTGCACACACCAGGGTTGATCATAGTTCACTGTGCAAGTAAAGCATGGCCAAGGTTTCACACGCAGCAGTAAAATGAAGTCATCCATCACTCTGGCAGTATCCACCAGCTGGTCAGCAGCCTTTACCTTGTGCACTTATGACAGTCAGCTGGTGCAGTGATGGGTTTCTCCAGCAATTAAGTTGACCTCAGTTTTCTTTTTGGGAGCATTAACCCCACTGACAAGCAGGAAACTGGGACAGAACAACCATGATTTGCACAAAGTCATCCAAGACAAACAAGACCAAGAAGAGGACTCGGGTCTCTGGAGCACCAGCCAGCACACTGACCGCACAGCCAGACAGAAGTTGGCCCACAAGGATCCACAGCTTTGCTCTGCATGTTGGTTTACACATAGGCAAAGAAAAGAATGGCTTTTAACCAAATGAGATCAAACTGAATCCTATTCCCGCAGCCTTTTGACTAGGTACTGCTCCTGCTGGTGTTCTCCCATGGAGCAGTTCAGCTCAATGCAAAGCTTCCATCCAGAGAGCATCCCCCTCCCCATAGATCCACAGCTTCCGCGTGCACTCTTCCCAAGAGCAGAGCCAAGTAGCACGTCCGGCTGCAATTGTATTGGCAGCAACTCGCCTCCCAGGGGAAAGACAACATTCCCTAAAAGAGCAGAGATCCAGGGGGAACGAGCCAAGGTGCTATCCCAGGTTGAAAGGGTATTTTCCCTCTGGCACCCGCTCACCTGTGGCTGCATCCTGGGGAGATGCTGCAGATGTCAAGGGCAAATGAGTCCAATGGGACTTTCCTACACCCATACATGGTGTTGAAGGGACCTTAAAGTTCCAATCCCCTGCCATGGGCTGGGACAACTTCCACTAGACCAGGTTGCTCCAAGCCCTGTCCAACCTGGCTTTATCTGCAGCAGCACTGCCCCAGACACATCACAGGGAGCAGTAAAACCAAAAACCTATTTCCGGCAGCTTATAAGTCTCTTCTAATTAAAAAGTTCATCACTTTGCAGAGAGGAAGGGGCTGAGACCTAAGTAAATACTGAAGCTTAGCATGAAATATTAAGAGAATGAGCACAGATGGAAGATTAAATACTAGGCTGAAATTGCTTTGTATCACAGATTTAGGAATAAAGCTACTTAACTCAGACAACCTCACATTAATGTTAATAGAAAATCAGGTAAAACTGATCAAACATACTTCCTGCCCCTCTCATAGCTGGAAAAATGAGTTACATGGGTCGAGGATCCAGCAGTGACCATGCTGCAGGGAGGAGGGGATAGGAAGCGGCACACAGCACAGTCACAGCTCTGCATGAGCACACTCACACCAACATCAGTGCCTGGTAAAGACCACAGCCTTGGGTCAGCTCCTCTGGGTACCAGCAGGACAAACCCCTCACTGGCTGTGAAAGGCATTTGTTCTCTCAGGAGCGAGCTCCAGCAATGCCCTCGTAGCCACGCTCATCCCTCCTTGCTGTCTGGCATTGTTTTCTTCATATCAGGGTTTGCTTTCAACCCCCTCTGCTTCTACTCTTAATGCTTCTGATGGGTTCTGCCTTGCTTCTCCCCTCCTCAAGCTGTCTCAGGTCAGCTTCTTGACCCACAAACCTTGCATATGATAGCTTCGAAGGAAGGAAAAACAACCCCACGAAGGACACTGCCTGCGTTAGCACTATTGAGCTTCCCCATGCTGCTGAACTCCTGCAGATAGCAGGAGAGCTGCGTGCGTGCCAGCGTGAATCAATAACGCCTGCAGTTCCACTCAGAACGCCTATACAGTCATTTATAATTAACACTACAACTCGGTTGTCTTCCAAAATCAATTCCTTTCCATTTTTCGTCATGGAATTGTATTTGACAAAGTTCATCTGCTTTTAATGTGTGTTAATTTGCTCTGCTGAAGTAGGCATTCATAAAAACGCTGGTTAGAAAAGACAGCAGCTCAGGGAAACTAACATCCACACCAAGGGGTGCTGCAGCAAGAACCACTGCAACATCCATGGGTCAAGGCACCCCAGCAGAGCCACAGTCCCTCCTGGCAAAGGACAGACTTGGAGCACTGAGCTTTTAGATTTGCATCCAACCTTCACCCAGCAATGGTCCAACGTGCCATTGCACCATCAGAACAGGATGGGGGGAAAACAAGACAAAAGTCTACATCATATTTATGAGGATTTTATCTAAGTTGGTGTCCAAACTGGAGACCACCATTCCCTACAGGCAGGTCTGCCTGTTGGTCCTCTGCCCAACGCAGGCAGGATGCAGAGCATCCCACTTCCTACTCACCCCACCCCTGGGATCCTTCCTTCCAACACACAGCCCATACTTGAGCTATTGGTACACCAGTGCCCATCTTACCCCAGCAGCACAGAGAATAGATGTGTATGTGCCTGTCATTAACGTACCTTGAGGCACACTAAAGGTCCACATGCCATGCACTGCATCGACATCCATTTCTCATGTCCCTGCAAACTCACCGTTATCATCAGTCCTATAAAATATGAAGTTGTTCTCAATGTGTCTCTCGGGAGCTATTGCTGCTGCTGACCCCTCCCTGGACCAGGCTGGCACATTCAGCCTCCATCCATCTTAATTCCATTATCAAGCCAAGCAAGTCACTATTTATTATGTTCCAAACATTTCATCAACGCCTAAGAGGAGAGGTGCTTCATGCCGGCACAGCAGGAGGAGGGACAGGGCAGCAGGCCCAAGGAGGAACAGAAAGGTCAGCACTGGAATGGATACCCTGGAAGAACGGCTGTGAGGGAATGTCTGTGGACAAGGACAAGTTGCCCAAAACCAGACAGGGCACCTTGTACAAAACACACCGACAAAATACAGTTTCAGTGGTGTATTGAGCAGGTCAAAGAGCCTCATCAACAGATGTCCTTGGGTAATAGAGAGGCTCCTGTCTTCCCCTTCCACACTGGCTTTGCAATCTTGCCTTGTCTTATTGCAAAAGCTGTAATCAATACTTTGCAGGCAGAGAGCGATGCTGTTACAGAGCCCCATGGCGAGCAAGGGAAAGAAATCATGTCCAATCTCTGCGCCCGAGCAAGAGGGACAAAGTTCGCGCGAAGGAGCGATCAATACGAGCACTGGATCGGGGCTCCAGCTCTTCCTACCTTGGTTCCTTGCCTGCCAGGATGGGCATTTCAGGCTGCACCACTTGAGAGAAATCAAACGCATCTTGTCCTCTAACTTCTTTTTTAGTTTCAATACCTGGTTTTCAGTAGCATTCCTCAGCAGACGACAGTCCGGCACATTCCCAGCATCTCCAAAACCCTTAGGACAATGCTTCTCTATAATTTTTGCCCTTGTTAAACGATTTGAAGAGCAATGAAATGAAAACCTACGTCCAGAGGCTAAATCTTTGTGCATTTCCAACAATGAGCTCTTAATAGCTGAAAATTAAATTCACTGATTTAGCCCAAAAGCAAATTAAATACCCAAGAATATTAAGACACTCTTGAAATATATAAAAGAATACATCTGCTTGAATTCAGTCCTATTGCAGAACTTCATGGCTATTTATGCTGGAACGCTCCTCAAGGACACACTACAGCAGGCACATCCACTGAGCCAACTGCAATTTACTGGTGTCTCTTCCAGCTCCCCAGATGATTCCCTGTGAAGGTCTGACTGACTTGCATCCCCAACGCACCCTGTCCTGCCAAGCACCTCACCTCACCCAAACTCAGCCTCAGGCAAGAGATGCTTCCCCTGTATTACAACACTATAGCCATGTCCATCTAGCATGCATGCATGTCCATCTAGCAGCCAGGTATCTATAACCTTATGTCTGACAAGAATTTGGCAAATAAATCTTGCTGCTTGTAATTTTCTGAGTAGTTTGCTCTAAAATTAAGTGTCATTGAGTAATTTGTGTCTGGCTCTGCCACAATTTCCATAGCCATAATTATTTCAGACACACTGTAAAACAGCAATATAGTATGCGATCCCAAATAATAAATATCTCCAAGCTTGATCATTACTCCAAAAAGAGACTGAAGAGAAAGCATATTTTACATGGGGAGTTCGTAGGCATGACTGATGGAAAGCGGCATCTATCAGAAGACATCACGGCTACCACAGAAGCTACTGCTAATGGATGGATGGAGGTGGATGCTCCAAATTCATTTAGTACAAAGCTCTCTATGCCTTCCAATTGTCACCCTGCCCAGGTCACAGAGGTGCTCCAGACACATCCTGCTAGAACACAGATGCAAGAGGAGAAAGCCAAACCATAACTCATAAGGCAAACTGAAGTATGAATTTCCTCCGGGATCATTCCTTCAGCAACAGGCACGGATTTACTCCCACAGCCCCATTTCCCACCCCACAAGTACCCCATGAAGCCACGGCATGCCTGGCTTCAGCCCTGACAAGTGCTGCTGAACCTGCACATCAGCACCGGCCCTGCTGTGTCTGTCCGTGGGATGCTGGTGGCTGCATCAGTGATGAAAGCAAAAGCCGGTGCTTTGTGCAACTTAGAGAATCCCAGGAGGAAAAATAAACTTATTATGCATAATACTCAAGCATCACTCAGAAGATAAAATAAACTCCAGAAGCACATACAGGTTTGTAAGCTAACCTATAAAAGATGAAACAAATCAAAAGCCCCAGGCGCTGCACACTTGGATCCATTATTTTTTGTATTTAAACAGAGAAGCAGACCTCAGGCTTCAGGAGGTATCTTCCCACTAACTGACAAAATACTGTCATTTAATTGTCTAAATTTCTCTAACTTTCAATTGAACTCTTTATTTTCCACCTAAGGACACTGTAACAACATAATGCCTTGATGAGACACAAGCAACACAGAGGAACGCATCTCACCAATACCATTTCCCACTCCTGCCCCAAACTTTTGTCCAGCAAGAGCAAGCCCTGGCCATACAGAACACACACACACAGTTCCCAGAAGCATCTTCCAGAGGGAGACAGCCTGCCCAGCAAACCTCCAGCTCATCCGGTCTTTGGATGCTTTCCTTCCTCCCTCTCACATTCACCAAGGCCCAGCAGGAGCATCACTGCCTCTGGCCCCACACAGCAGCGAGCTGCTGATGCGCAAGGCAGCCGCACAGCCCTTGAGACTTGCAAGGACAGCAGCCTCGCTCAGAGCGTGCTGTCATGAGGAGAAAGATGGTGTCAGGAGCTCTCAGGGCCAGGCCACTGCTTTGGGGCTGCTTTTTTTTTCTGGTTTTAAAGCTGATGTCTGCAAATTCAGTGGCAGGAGGAAAGGCACCAGCGCAGCCTGGTGCAGGCAGGAGGGTGCTGCCGTGCACTGCTGCTGCCCACAGTCCCCCACACACCCAACCCATGCACTGATGGCGTCTGAAGCAGAAACTCAGCCCGAGCACACACTCCTCTGGCAAAGCAGCCTGGGGCTCTGCCTTTAGCACAAACCCCTCTCTACCTGCACCTCTCACTGCGGACACGGGAATGGATTCATTGATTCACCTCTCCCAAGGGAGAGCAGAGACAAACGCTGCCATCGGGTACCACAGCCAGGGAAAGGCACACATCAGGGCAGTCTGTGATGAATGTAAAACGAATGAGTGATGAGTCTATGGATGAGTGTAAAATGAATGGGTCCAACACCAGCGTGACCTCCCTCCTCACATTCAGCTTATGATTTTGAGAAGCAACAAGGCAAGCACTAAAAGGGGAGGTACAACAGGACACAGACGGGAAGATTGGGGTTTTTCAAAAGCAAGTGCTTTATTGCAGCACTTCCCTTTGGAAAATGAACTCAATAGAAATAATAAAACTTCCTTTTAAATTTGCTCAAAGTGTTGACCAAGTGTATGTCCAAGTAACAGCTGGCAGCACGGAAGAAATTACTGCTTCACACTATTTACAGCTGTGTTTTGTTGCCCTCAAACCTACTACTCACACCAGGCAGGATGATCTTCTCAAAAGCTTTGCTTATCAGTTTCTTCCCCTATTATTCAAGAAACCAAGCACAGGAAAGACATTATTGACATGCCTGAGATCTGTAGCAAGGCACAATCTGCTATGAGAGAAGCGTTCTCACTGCTCACTGGCGCTAGGACAAGAAGTTATAAGCTTAAGTGACTGCAAGGGCGATTTGTGTTACACATAAACCCAGGCAGGCAGCAAAGGCATCACTGGAGGGCTTTGAGAGAAGGATAAACTGAGCCAGAGGAGACCCACGGTGCTCGAGAGCCCATCCACAGCAGCAGAAGCAAAGGGAGCAGCCTGGCCTCTGCAAGGCACAGTCCTTATGGAATTACCAGGGGGTGAGGCTGAAAATGGGTTAGGAAAAAAGCAGCAGCAAAGAGCCAGCACAGAACCCAGACTGCGCTGTCGCAAAGCTTGTCTCCTCATTAACAGAAACAATTATAAGCTGCCATAAAGCATAATTATACTACACACAGTGCTAGATTCATCATCCGGTTACAGCCATTAATAAGAGAGCTCAGGCTGATGAGCACAGAGATCTTGCAGCCCGGTGTCCTTCATTTTTCAGCAGACCACTGACGAATCCCACAGTAGATCGGAAAAGCCATTTCTTGCCTAATGCAGTGTCAAGCGTGCACTACGTCCTATACCACGAGCAGTTCCCATTAGCAAAGGCTGCTTTCTTCTCATTAGTGTGACTTGTGCCTTTCGTCTTATCCCCATGTTTCCAGAGCAGCAGCCAAGCCAGCTTGCCTTGTAAAGCCCCGGAGTCCTTCACGCAGACATTGCAGGGATGAGCCCAGTACAGACTGAAACCAGGTCTAGTGGAAGGGGTCCATGCCCATGGCAGGGGGGTGGAACTAGGTGATACCCATAATTTAAATTAGAATGAATCATAGAATCATGGAATTATGGAATCCCAGGTTGGAAGTGGCCTCAAGGATCATCTGGTCCAACCTATCTAGGTAAAGTACGACCTAGACTAGATGGGCCAGCAGCCTGTACAGCTGAATCATAGCACCCTAGAGTGCTTTGGGTTGGAAGGGATCTTAAAGCTCATCCACTTCCACGGGCAGGGACACCTTCCACTAGAGCAGCTTGCTCCAAGCCCCTGTGTCCAACCTGGCCTTGAACACTGCCA
>WYDI02028502.1:0-44334 GCA_009867235.2 Psittacus erithacus
CCCCCTTTTTTTTTTGTTTTACCTTTTTTTTTTTCCCCCCCTGTGCTGCACTGCTTTGTTATTGTTCCATAAAGACCTTTTTTGAGCACAGGCATCTTCTGCATTAAATAATTGTATTTGTTAAAGTACAAAATGTACTTTATCCTCTGGCTTTTTGTCTATAGGTGCTTGGGTTTCTCCTAATTTGTATAGCATGACTAGCCAGTATGTTGAGGTGGAGAAAAGTTAATTAGCACGATTAAGAGTAGCATGAAATTTTGCAGAGACCTTTTGGGGAAAAATTTCTGGAGGAGTTTGAGTGATTCAAAGGAATCTTTAGCAGTCTTTCCTTTGTGACCTTAAATTAAAAAGCCAAAGTGGGTTACTCATTTAATATCAGTTTTTGGTTGTAAAGAACTAAAACACTAGGTGTAATAATGTCTACTTGAAATTTCATCATAACAGCCACTGTGGGAGAACTTAAAACAGC
Source organism: Psittacus erithacus (assembly GCA_009867235.2). Lineage (NCBI taxonomy): Eukaryota > Metazoa > Chordata > Aves > Psittaciformes > Psittacidae > Psittacus > Psittacus erithacus. The sequence continues at coordinate 470 of WYDI02028502.1, forward strand.
TACTGTGCGTTTTAGAAGTCTTGGTGTTGCTAACCAGCTGTGACTGTTTCTTATGGTCAGTGGATCATCCCTATTAGCCATAAGGTATCCCGTTAAAAGCTGAATCATGATTTCTCTTGCACAGTTTGTCCCCTCAGCCAAAAGAAGTTTGAACTGTTCCTCCTTTTCATAATATAGACATTAGGTGTTGTCATGGAGCTTAGCTCCTGCATAAAGCCTGACTGTGCTCTGTCTTGGAAAGCTATGTAAAGGGCTCATTCTGTTTTTGGCTTTGTGGGTTGTTCGGGGGTTTTTTGGTTGTTTTTTTTTTTTTTATCTAACAGTCTTAAAATAAATCTTACTTTCAGGGAAAACTTGTGGCAATTTGAGTAAAAGGTTTGAACTCTCTTGGTGCCTATGCACGTGTTGAGTCTCATTGCCTTTTTAGCTTGCATAATCGTTTCCAGATGTCTCTTGTGGCTGCTGACAATCCACAGGGGGCAAGGTGGACACATGGCTTTCCTTGATGTTTAGGCTTTCCTTTGCAAGGAGAAATGAGTAAAAATAAAATAGCTTTTTTTGCGGGGTTCTGAACAGATGGTCAGCAGAGGATTGAAGTAATAAGTAGCAAACAGGCAGAGGAGAGCCAGGTAAGAGAAAGCGACAAGAAAATGTAAGCAGATTGCTTGCTCTCCCTCAGCCTTCTGCTTCGTTTCTCCATGGTTGCCCAGTGAAGAATGGAAGGGAAAGGAAAATTTCCTCGTGTTTTTTGGAGAGGATATGATAATTTCAATCCTAAGGTGCATTGATAAACTGTTGTGTAATGTTCTATGTAAAAAGTAACTTGAGTGACTGCAGAGAAGCTAGCAAAACAGGAGGATCCTATCCATGGAATGGGATGGGAGAGTAAAACTCAACCCTTGCCTTGCTTGTAGGAGAATTTAGGAGGCTCTGCCCCTAAGGATTTCTCAGTGTGGATCTCCAGCATCCTTCCAGAAAGTGGTGCTGTGCAGTCACTCTGGAGCTACGAATTGTGCATGATTCTGCATCTTTCTAAATAAAGTAAAACTTGCCTGTCCTGAAGAAGACCTTTCAGGGGAAGTTGGCTTATTTATGTCAGCAGTTTAAAGCAGAGATATAGTTTGGGTTTGAGTTCAGATTTCCTTTCAGTTAAATGGAGAATGTTGCCATCCGGTACCAGGCGTATGAAGTAGTAGGAATGGTTTTCTCTAGGTCTGCAACCAATTTAAAGCTTCATTTGGTGCACCCCAAACATCTGCAGCTTTGGAATCATTTATGGAAAGTAACAAAACCTGTGATAGGAGTCTCTGCACCTGGCCTGTGGTACCTCAGAGGGGGTATGTGCGAGAGAGACATTTAAGACAGAACACCTGGATGCTGCTCCCAGACCTGTGGTGGAACAGGTGGGTGGTCTTGCACTAATTACTTGATAACCCTCACTACACTTTACATAGTTTCCTTAAGTATCAGGGCAGGTCTGTTGTCATGTAGCTTCAGTGCTCTGGTTGCTGCTGGGCCAACATTTCACCTACCACCCCTTTAATTTAGAAGCGGCATGCTTGCTTTGATGCTGCGTAATAAAACAATTCGTAACATTTCAGCTGATTTTTTTTTTTTAAGGTAGATTATTTACTGAAAGTGTTTAGAAAGTAATTTGTCTCCTTCCCCTCCTGTCTCCCATATATAGCACAGGAGGCACCACTGTGTGTCAGGCTCACCAGGTTTGCAGAAATGTGAAAGCAGCCTTAGAAACCCTGTGAAAGTATGGTAATTCTTTGCAATTTAGGCAATTTAGTCATCACAGAACTTGAAGGGTTACCTGTCTCTTTGGATGAAAAGTAGCACATACAATGAAGAAGCTTCAGGAGGTAAATTCCTGGAATGTCTGGTTCTCAAATGTGCCTTTTAATTCAGGGTGGTTCCCCCTCCCCACTCTTCTGTTCTGCAAACCTTTTATGCCATGCTCAGAGAAACAGAATTGTAAGTTGTTACAGGCAGAGCTGCTGGCACCTCCTGTCACTTCTCTTTATAAGATCTAGCTTTCTAGGTTTTTATTTCTCTGTCAAACTTCTGTTCATGCTGAGATTTTCTGTAGCTTATATCTGCCCTGACATCTACCTCGAGCGCAGGATGTGGCTTCTCTTTAAAATCAGTATTTCTATATTACTATATATGTTTAGCTATAATTTTTTACAAAGGCAAGGTATCACTTGACTCATTGCAGGCTCACATTCACTTTTGCAGCAAGGCCTCAAAATTAAGCCAGCTGTAAATACATAAAGAGCCTTGTAGTCAGAGACACAAATGGAGCATGTTCTTCACCATGTGCTACATGCATGTTCTGCTATGTGTAAAACACTACCATCTCTCCAGATGAGCTGGTAGTTGGCCTTTCTGTGGTGTCCTGAAGAGGAGAAGCTGGTTGTCTTCAGTATAGCATTGCCCACCCACTCCCAACATGTCTAGAGGTTAAACTGTATGTTTCCTCCTGTTCAGGATGTACCCATGTGCTTGACAGAAAGCTAAGAGTAGACCTTCTGTGTCAACAACCCCAAAGGGAACTTCCTGAGGAAGATGAATTGTTCACTCTGTACTTTTCTGCTTTTCCTGCACTGTTTCAGTGCATTGTAAGAGAGAAAATGCTATGCTGTCCTGTGCTCTGCCAATTTTGTATTTCTTTATTACTCTTAATATATTTTTATTACTTTCCTCAGCGAAGGTGGGAGGGTATGAAGTGGTAGTATACTGTAAGATTTTAAATATAAGAGTGAGCAAAGTGTTTGAAGACAGTGATGCTTGAGCTAGAACCTTGAATTGTTTCTTTCTGTATATCAGAAGAGTTGTCCTATGGTATCAGAACAGCTGACATGAAGTGCTGGAGAGGCAACTGAAGCTGATGGCAGTAATATTCATATGGTCAAGACGCAACATACTGTGCATCTCTCTCCAAAAGCAGTGGAGTGGCATTTGACAATAGATCCATGATGCCCTCTGTCCTCTTGGAATGGGGTTATGGTAAGGTCAACATTCCCGAATCACCCAGTAGTTGCTGCAGACTCTCTTCCATCCAGAGGGATTCAGGCTGTTTCGCAGCCCCGCATAGTACAGCCCTGCTTCATTCAGACAACTCAGTCCTTGCAGAACTGCTGTGTTAAAGCTACCTGCTGGTGGCATGTCACAGCAAAGCGCTGCTTTACATTTGTGTTACAGGACAGTGTCCTGTTCTCCAGGCCAACTGTTTTTAGAAGGAGAAAGAAAGCTTGTGGTTGAGTTATGAAATCATCTTCAGTTAGGCAGATAGTATCTTCAACTCCATCAGGTAAGGCTGGGTTATGTCTTTAAATGTGTGGCTTTCATTTCATAGATGTTCAGTACTGATTTTAGTCTTTCTACTTCACTTTTGTGTAGTCTTCCTATTCACAGAATAGCCAATCTGTTTAGATGACTCCTAAGTTCTGGCCCCCTTCTTTCTGGTGGCAGTAATTTCCTGAGGCTATTTTTGTGCTGTTCTGCAATGATATTTAGAAGATTATCACATTCCTTATAACAAACCATAATTGCTGGAAGAGACAGGTGGTAACTATGTTTCTCAGTATTTACTTCATTACTAGAAGGCAATCAGTGAACCTGTGAAGAATTTGGTGGCTTGACTTAACCTAGAAAGTTAGCTCTAATTTTTGAGCATTTGCATGTCTTTATCGAAGCATCTATTTCCTTTAATCCTGGCCTTTTTTGTTCTTTTTAATCAAGTTCCCTGGAAATAATGCACTGGAGAGAGGCTGCTGTTCTTTATGCAGAGCTCGTTCTTTGTGTTTTTCTTCTTTCTGTCTGCAAGATGCAAAATGCCTTATCATCCTGTAATCTAAAATCTTGTTATTGGGGCTTGGTGAATCAGCTTGACATCTAGCTGGGTATCTGAGATGTCATCTCTGAAGTTTGACTGGCTTTTCAAGTTAACCTTTAAATATATTGAAGCCATTCTGCAATTTTTCAGGCCCCAACTTCACACATTAATGCAGCACATCTTCCATGACAGGAAATATCAGATATTTTCAACTAATCATGTTGTGATTTTGCTTTTTTCTTAGTGTTAATAATAATTTCTGCATTTAAAAATTGTGTAGTGACAGGACAAGCAACCTGTCAGCCTTGTTCACTCCTAATTCTGCCTTCAAGAGTTTATCACAGGTGGATCAATGCATGTCCTTGAGTTACTTCTAATTTTACATTATCATTAAGAGTGAACTCTCATCTTGGATCCTTAGGTAATACAAAAACCTCACTGAAGCCAGTGGGAGTTTTGCTTTACCTGAGTAATAAAGTATTTGAGAAGGAACATAATGGTTGTGGATTGGAGAGGCTAATTGTGTAGGCTTCAGGTTTGTTCTGTGGGCAGGTAATGTCTGGCAGTGTTTTTCGTGCTGGATCTGGATCTGTTAGCAGTCATTGTGGCTGTTCCAACCTTTGATTTTGTGTAAAAATGTGTCACTGTGCAGAGAACCATAGAATGGCTCACCCCCACTCGTCACCCACAAAACAAACAAACCCCCCTTTCCCCCAAAAACCAACCAACCAAAAAGAAAAAAAGAAAAAAAGAAAAAAAAGGCTTTTTAGAATGAAAAGTAAGATGCCAACTTAGGATTTGCATCTCTGGGACTCAAGGTGTGTGTTGCTTGTCTGGTAGAAACCTACAGACTTGTAGGCTAGCACTTAAAACCTGCTGTGATATTGGCTACCAGTTTTTTGAGGCTCCTTATTCTTCTGAGGTGCCAAGCTTTTACATCTCTACTTCGGGAGCTTCCATGTGGACACTGGGTTCAAGGTGTCTCTAGTCAGATACTCAGTTTTACAAAGTTTTTGAAAACATTGATCATAGAATCCAAAGCGTAGGTCATGGTCCATAGGTCTTTGTAAGCTCAATTTGTGAGGATCAAGACTGAAGAACAAAAATGATGATATACTTCCATGTGCAGGCTCAAATAGTAGTAGAAGTATCATCACCCCAGTGGGGCTGCTTTTAGATGAGAAACATCACATGATGTTATTTTAGAAGAACGCTATGTAGGTTAATTGTTGGAAGATGTTTACACAGCTTCTAAAATGGCAGATTTATGCTCTGTAACAACTAAAAGGGCACCCCAGGAGCTCACCATTGCCCCTCAGCTCTATCTGGCCAGGAATGGTTCCAAGACTGGACTTTTCCTGCTGCTGTAAGGAGGAAGAAAAAAATATGCTAAAATTTTTTATATAAGGGAATATATGGGAAAGAAATGCTGAATCACTTTTTTTCAGTTAAGGCTTCACAAAAAAAGTCTTTTTAATCTTTGTAAATACCCTGATGTCTGATTTTCTGTGAGTATTTATACTTATTTTAATACCTCCTCTCAAGGCCAATAAGAGCTAAGGATGTAAATCCCCAGAGAACTGATGAAAAAAGCAATCCCCTTCACGTAAATGTAAAAATAAACCATTTGGCATATTTATGCAGAAAAGAATCTCATAAATTATTATTACGGTTTTTTCCCTCTGTCATCTAGTACTTTCTTAGCTAGATTGAAGGCATGCACAGCTTTCTGCTTGCATTTTTTTCCTTTGAAGTGATGGTGAATAGATTCATTAATTTAGAACAAAAAATCTGCTAATTTGTTACTTGTCTTCTGTTTCAAATGGATGATCTAAAAGGCTGAAAGAATTTGTTTATTTGGTGCAGTGCTACTTGCAGTTTGTTGTGAGGGAAATAACCTCTGTCAGATTTTTAAGCAGTGTTTTCCTTCAGCAAAATCTCCAGGTCACCGCTCGTCCAATTACATGCAGAAGAAGGCAAGGAGACAGAGCTAGGCTGGGGAGCTTTCTTTTCCAGCAGCAAAGTTTGCGTTTCTTTTAATGTAGTTAAAACATTTGACAGGAGAGAGTAGGGTTTAGTGATGTGAGGTGATTTCCAAATGAGTGTTAGCTTTTTACTGACCTACTTTTGACTAGTGGTGTATTCTTGTCCATTACTTTTTGTCATTGAATAATGCTGATATATTAAGCTGTGTGCTTCAAGGGCATTGTAAAATTGCATGTAGGGGCACGACTGAACTGTGAAAGTGCGAATTACTCTATCAGATCATACCCAATTAAAAAGTGACAAGCACAGCAGGAGAAATTGAAAGCAAGGTTTATCTTTCATGTAACATAAGAAGTCACTATATCGGTTAGAAACAAAGTGAGTGTGAAACAGATTCTCCACCTCTTCTCATCCCTCTTCAAAAATTAATAATATCTGCTGACTTTATTATCCAAAAGAATAAGCCCCTGAGTTGAAACAGCTCATGTTGAAGGATATTATGACAATAGCAAGTGAAGGGGAAGTACAGCAGCCATACACCTTTAAGCTATCTGCTATCAAAGCATGCAGTGGCCCTCAGGTCAGCACATTGGGGACTGACGGAAAGGGAGTTTGGAAAAAGTGGTGGTATTTTATATAAAGCTGTAGTGTGTCATTAAAGGAAAGCTTGCAGTCTTGCAGGCTCTCTACAGTTCCGCAGGAAGCGTAGGAATAAAAGCATGATAAAGAAACAGAGAACTTCTGCTATGTCCTGTAGTCGTTAGAGAACTGCTACAAGCTGAGGAAACTTTTTTAGTCTCCAGTGCCATTATCCTTATATAACCTTTTGCATAACATTCATCAGCACTGTTCTCATGGTGAGATGGGTCTGTGAATATACAAATGAAGGCATTTGTCTATGTAAAATACAATCTTCCAGAATCCTGCTGGCTCAAGATGTGTTGCAGAACCTATTCTGACCGTGAACTTGGATTAAGGATGTTACAAAATTGTGGTGCTTTCCAGAGTACTAGGGTTGTGGTGTTTTATTTTGGTTGGTTAGTCGGTTTTGTCATAGTTTGTAGGGTTTTGGGAGTGTTGCTATTCTGATAAAGTCTCTTGTAAATTAAATACCCTCCCCCCCAAAGTAAATCAACTTTGCAAAACGTGTCCTATATATGCTATTAGGATGCAGACTGTTTAAGTGATGTGTAACTGCTGTGTGACCAGGTGAACATCACAGTCTGCAGACGGTTGATGTTAAGTTGACCCTGATGCTCACTGTTAATGGTAATACCCATATGGTTTCATTTAATGAAATCCTCTGTGTGTATGTGTGTGTGAACAGAACTTTAGCACAGCTGATTTGGTTAATGCTGAGTTTTCAGATTAGGCTTTAGTGTGTGACATTTTATTTTGTGAAGATAAAAAAATGAGGGAGGAGAGAGGAGTGAGAAATATGAAGCACATGATATGTGTAAACTGTACTTGGAGGCATTATTGTATTGTAAGGAAGATAGGGGGAGATGGACGGTTACATTCACAGGGCACCTCATTCATGTAGCAAGCTTTGCCCATCAAAACAGTGATGCTCTGTAGAATGTATTTTTATGTAAAATATATATTTAACTGATGTACAATGAGTTAAGAGTTTAAAAGTGGCCAACTGATTTATAATCTTACTAGACTAGGAGTTGGCAAGCAGCTGTTAGGGAGGGTAAAAAAAAGTCATCATGATGTGAAAATGGTTATTCTCTAAAAGCCTCCTGTTTCCTGGAGGGGATTTACCTTTTCCCCCACTTGTACCCATGATGAAGTACCAAGTGTCATCCAGAGGAATGGCTTTATTATTGTGTGTTATGATGAGTGGTTTATTGGAGTTTCTCCTGAGAGAAGTAGTAGGGACTCATGCAGTCAGTATCTAGGTACCCAGTTTAAAAACAAACAAACCCAAAATGACAAACCACAAAACCCATCACAAGTCTTAAAACAATCTTTAGTGGTAGCTCTTTCCATTCTATACTGTTTTGGTTCTATCAAAACAAGTTTGATGCAAGATTCATAACATTTGAAAGGACTCTTGTGTGTGGACTGAAAATCAGTTAGGCTTCCTTGCTTCTCCTGATGGTAAAGGGGAGGACCTAGGTGTGTGGGATTTACAAGATATATCAATGCAATACAGATACAATAGACTGTCAAGAAAAAAAAAGGGGAGACACCCACACTGCAGTTTGAATGTGGAAAAGATTAATGGAATTACAATTTCTAACTGATATATATAAAACCTGTGGATAAGAAATGATTTGTTTAAAAACTGTACCTAACTGTACCTAACCTAAGTTTAATTTTTATTTTGCAGTCACCAATGTAAAAGAAAATGCTGAAAAGTATATGGAGATACTGGAGGATAAACTGCACAGGTAAGGACAATATTATGGAAACCTCGGTAAGCTCAGAAATGCTTGTTAATGCAGCATTGATTGCATAAAAGTGTTAAAGAATGTTTTGGAACTTGTGTGAGCATAATGCAAAAAATGGTTCAAAGCTGGAAACCCTGTAAGTGTTATTGTTAAGATCTCTGTTTGTGGCTGTACTCCGCAGCTTTGCCACCAGCCTGCCAGTGGATGCAGGTAAAAGAAAAATCACTGTGTTCTCAAGTGTGTAGGACCACTCTGAAGCGGTGGTTGGATAGCCAGAGAAAAGGAAGCATGCGTATGGTTGGTGTACATTGCTCCAGCTCTGCCTACAGGTGCTGTAATTGGTGGTGTGAGCTCTTGAACACCGAGAAGCCCTGAAGTATTTGGGATGTGATAGCTGGTTGAAAAATCACTCATCCGTTCCTATGCAAAACCCAGCTCTGAGCAGAGCCAAGGAATCCCATACTAGAATTCTGGGCATCTTTAACAAGTAATGAGTCTTTATATAACAGTTTTGAAAGCATGCCATTTTGGGTGATTGTGGAAAACAAATAGAAACCAAGACAACAATGGAGATATTTTAAGAACTGAATCCTAATGCAGAATTTGCTTATTTTTATGCCTTTTCTTTTTTTGCCTGCTGCCTTTTTTTTCTCTCCCCCCTCCGTCCCCCCCCCAAAATGCTAGCATTTGCATTTCTTTCTCTTATTGTGTGAAAGGGGCTCTTGATCACCCCTTAAATTTTAGGCGACTCCTTGAAAGAGGCTTACCAAATGTTGTAGTGCTGTTCTAATGAATATTGTATGTTAGTGGACTTTGCTTTGTTGACCTCATTATTTTTGGTTGTATATTTATAAAAAAAGGGTTTTAGATATTTAAATTTGCTCACTCATACTTTTGAGTGTGGAAGTTACTTGCATATCTTAAATTTAAAAGCAATTTAGTGCTAAGTGAAAAATGATGGAAACAGACCTCAAGATCAAGTTGTGTGACTGTGTGCTGCCTAACCCCTCTTAATATGATTTTACTTCATGACATAGTTTAGCAGTGAGCTTGGCAGTCCTGGGGTAATGGTTGGACTTGATGATCTTAGAGGTCTTTTCCAACCTAGCCGATTCTATGGTTCTATATACTCCAATTCATAAGTGTGAGACAAGTCTTAAGAACTTTCTGAGGGTTGTTGTTTTGAAAACCGTACTCTTTATTAAATATAATATTAAAATTAATGTATTAATATTAAAATATAATGTGTAACAACGTGTATTGATGCTTCTAGGCTATATAGATTCAATTGATTTATCAGGCTTCTAGAAAGAAGTAAATTTCTCTTTACCTATTAAATACTTGGAGAATCCGTATGTTCCCCCCCACCCAAGGATTCATTAGATAGACTCTGCAGCTGTGATTTGTTTTAATTTATTTATGCCTTTTTGAGTTGTCTACCTGGACTTTTCTGCACCAGTATTTTGTATGACTACGCATTTTTGTGTATCTTGATAGGTGTTGTTACTGACCTTACAGCATGCTTTTTTCCTGTCTTCCTGCTCTTTCTGGGAAAAATTTCCATGCTGAACTGCTGGTATTCATCCTGCTTCTGTAAGAAGTATCATTTCAGGGCAAGGATTAAAAGTTTAACCCTCTTTTTGGCACCGCTTTATATTTTGGAAGCATATTTTGATGAACAGTAGGTGACCATTTCAAAGTTCCCTTAGAAGATGAAAGAGTTGTCAAACATTATAATATAATTTGCTGCTTTTGCATGCAAGGGTTGCCATTCTGATTACCACATAGACCTGGGCCTCAGTCTAGATTCTCTATTGCAAGCAGGCTTCAAATGTTTTGCTGTTGAGGTAAGTGTTCTTCCAGCCTTTGCTGAGGGTACAAATGCACAAAGTCAAAATGTATTGCTGCAGCATGCAGTTTAACATGCAGTTTAGGGCTTGCCAACAGCTTCTCTAACACACTGCTGTGGTGTTGCCAGGCTTCTAAAATTTTTCATCCTTCTCTTAAGAATTAAAAATAAATAATAAAAAGACCCAAACACCACCCCCCCCAACAGCAATGAAACCCCCTAAAACTCACCAAATAAACCCAAACCAAGCTCCCAAAAAAGCCAGTGCAGTGCTGGCCAAGCTCCCAGATGGTGAAGATTGAGTCCTGAAACAGTGTGACAGTTTTTCAATACGTACAGATGCTATTATTCTAAAAATAGTTTATCCCAAGTAATTAAGGGAAGATAATTTCTTTTAATATTGGTGGAAAGAGAAAATCTCTGGTATTTTTAACAAAAGAATTCTCTAAGATACTACATCTTTAAAATCTCTTTGTATTTATGCTAATAGAGTTGTTATAGATACTTGTTTTTAAAGGTTCTTTGGACTTTAAGTAATTAACTACACCTGCTATACAGCTTGAGTAATTAAAAAAAGTAAGCAAGAGCCCAAGAGGCTTCCTCCCCTTAGAGAAATAACTTGAGAGACTGTTTCTCTTTGTTTGGTCTTCATATAGATGGCCAGATGACTCCTTTCTGTGTATCGTAACCTAAAGAAAGACACTCTGAGGAAAGTTTAAGGAGTAAATTGTAAGTTCACATTGTAGACAGAGGAAGAATTTGCATCTGGCTCATGGATGCGCTTTTTTGTATGCCTTTGAAACCAGTAGAGGATCAAATCTGTGCAGCATGAATTCAAATAAGATTCTAAAGCTTTTCCTCCAGCTGAAACATCATTTTGCTAGGCAATCTTCTAAGTAGAAACCTAGATTCAGAATCCTTCAGTTTAGGATATACCTTCAAAATAAGATGGAACTCTTAGAAATGTAATATTTGTCTACTTTTTAAATACAAGAGTATTAATGAAGAGAACTCAGACCAAAACAGCTTTAATGAAAATTAAGGTTAAAATAGTATCAGTTGTATCAATGAAAATGTTTTCCCCCCTCTCCTTCTCTTTTGTTTATTTTCTTAAGAAAACTTTGAATATATTCCTCTTGTAGTATTTTTTGGTTTTTGCTTGGTTTTGGTTTTCTGGGAGTAGAGGGTGAGGGTGGAACCTGGTTTATTTACTGGAGTGCCTTTTGGGGGGGTCTTGTTTTCTAGTTTTGTTTTTTAAACAAATGCAATACTTTTGACTGCAGCCTACGAAAATGTCTCTCTTCTCAAGTAGCTTTATAAAACATCAATCTGTTTGATTAGAAACAGTACTCTTTTAATAGCCTTGTGCTTACAGAAAAAAAAGGGAAAATATGCACTGGCAAATAAGGAAATATGTTCAGTATCTAATAATTTCACTTCAAAGAAAGTTAACCCATTAAGTATACAAATCACTTGGCAGTGTTTTTTCCTTTTGAAGTATAGCTTGTGTTCTGAACAATGGACTGTCAACTGTTGAGAATGGTATCCTTCCATCAAATAATAAATAAATAGCATGCAGACTGTCTCTTTTCCAGTCACCAATATATATCAAGCCATCTCTAGGACGTATACATTAAATCATTAGCTGCTCTCTTGAGAGTGTAAATACCATTGCCATCACTTCCATAGAATCATAGAATAGTTAGGGCTGGAAAGGACCTTAAGATCATCTAGTTCCAACCCCTCTGCCATGGGCGGGGATGCCTCACACTAAACCATGTCACCCACAGCTCTGTCCAGCCTGGCCTTGAACACCATGGTACACCTTACAAAAGTTTTCTCTTTTGTTAGTAAACAGGAGATGTGCAAAAGAGGTTAAAGTTAGGGTAATAAAACTCTGTGTTCAGTGAAGGCAGCTGTATGAATATCTGAAGCGCAAGAAGTTTTGCTTAAATAACTTCATTTCATTACTTGAGATAAGGGATTTAAGAGGGATTGTACAGGAGAAGTTTACTTATAGTGTCTGCTGTAGCTCATTGGAAGTCATCTGAGTATTTTCTTGTGTGACCCTTGTTCTTCCACAGAAGGTAGTTTGCATCTCATTACTTTCTGCTCCAGGTGAAGGCTCTGCTGGGGCTTTATATCATTACCGTGACTAAAGTGGGCTTCTAGTCCATAGAAGAGCTATGAACATGATCAAAGGGCTGGAGCACCTCTGCTATGAAGACAGACTGAGAGAGCTAGGCTTGTTCAGCCTGGAGAAGGCTCCAGGGAGACCTTAGAGCAGCTTCCAGTGCCTGAAGGGGCCTGCATGAAATCCAGAGAGTGAGTTTTTACAAGGGCGTGTAGTGCTAGGACAAGGGGGAATGGTTTGAAACTAAAAGAGTGTTTAGATTATTATCTCATTTAAATTAGATATTAGGAAAACTTTCTTATGAGGGTGGTGAGGCACTGGAGTAGGTTGTCCAGAGGAGTTGTGGGAGCCCCATCCCTGGAAGTGTTCAAGGCCAGGTTGGATGAGACTTTGAGCAACCTGATCTAGTGGAAGGTGTCTCTGCCTGTGGCATGGTGATTGGAACCTGATGATCTGTAAGGATCCTTCCAACACAAACCGTTCTATGATTCAGCAATCCAACTCTTTAAAGAACCACTAAATTCTGCCGTAAGTGAGCTGGTCATGTAAATGGTTGAGGGTCATGAATTGAGCCCACAAAAGGGTGCTAAAAAGCCATAAGAGCAGAAAATTTGGGTTGGGATTTTGTGCTTAAATGCTATCTATCTCCTAACTCATTAGTTAAATGGAAGCGGCTAGATTTTGCAAAATGTGTGGGGTACCAACAAACACTTTTGAAGTGAATGGAGATGGAGAAAGGATACTAAGTTGTGTTTGGTTAGGTACTTAGATGTGGGAATACAAGTCTAGATTTGGGATTTGTAAATATTCACTTGTTTTTGAAGATACCAAAAAAATCACCTGCATTTTAAATGGTTAAGAAACCTTTGATATGTATTTCTGCATGAAAATCCATCATCTGGGTTATTTTCTAGCTCTTGCATATCTCAGTGGAGTCATGTGATATGAGCAATTGTGTCTCTGTCACATTTTACATGTGCCCTGTACTTCATTAAATCTCTGTCCTAGCTTCAGTCTCTTTCCCTTCCATTGTAGAGGAGGTTGTGTGAGAATACGTGTGTGTAGAAAGATTGGTCTCTATGAGAACTGTATTTGACAGCTGGAGAAATGAAAACAAATGTGTGGAACAAGGTAAAATTGAAAAAAATAAAAATTATCTTTCAGACCATTGCCCTTGCAGAAGCTAGTAAATGTTCCACAGTAAATACAGTTATCTTATAAAGTGCTGTGCAAAACCAGGAATTCAGTTACATCACCGAAACATGCAGCAAAAGACTTTGGTTCTTTCAGCTCAGTCTTACCTTTGGAGACACTGCTACTCTGTTCTTGCAGTAGCAGAGGAGAATAAGGCATTTTATAAATTAAATTAAAACCTTTTTCTATACTTTTTTTTTTTTATATTTCTTTATACCAAACACAACTAAGATTAATGGTGCAAATCAGCTTCATGAGATTTAGGCTGAAATAACAATATTTTATTTTTCAAGTGTCCATCTGCTAGATATCCATTGAAACGTATTTGGAATATATTGCCCTTGTGAAACTTATTAGAAACTGATAATCTGTGAAAGTTTGCACTCTTAAGCAGATGGAGTAAATGTAGCAGAACTGTTAGAAGAGAGCTTTATCTGAAGATTTCTTTTCTGTATGCTGTGAATGATCTGACATTTGCCCTAAGAATTGGGGTTTTTGACATACCAAATATTTCCTGAGTGACATTGTGTGTTAACCTGAAAGTTTTGCCGGAACCATAGCCTGAACAATTAATGACAGGTATGATGTTGGATGAAGGAGCATCTCACAAGTGAAAATATATCTTGAGGGGGAAGGAGGCAGAGAGCAAATGAAATGCCAGGTGAAACTAAAGATCTTGGGAGCATCATTTATCTTTCTGCATGCACTCAGAATGTAAAAGCCAGACTTTTCATGGAGAATTGAACCCCGAGGCAGCAGAAACCCCAGAAGGAGCTGCCTTCATTGCTAATTAAACAATTAGGTCCTTAAATATTTCTCAAGCCTGTAATGATTTTCTACTGTGAGGTCCATGTGTCCAACTGGAGCTTTCTAGCATCCTGCATCCACCCAGAGCCCTGTTTGAAGTCTGACGCTGCGTTTTTGAAGAGCGGTCTGTGGTATCCAAGCCTACAAGCACCAGCTTGCAAATGTTGAGCATTTTAATGACAAAGCTCCTCTGTGGCCATCTTCAGACTTTTATTTTCTGTAAGGGTAAGATTTCATCTTGGGCTTTTAGTGTCATGTATGTCATTGTGTAGAAAGCCTGATGTTTGCTAGAGAACTGCTATGCTAAGGCTGCTGAGTAAGGCTTTCCAAAAGCTTTTCCCTCTCTTATGCGCTGCAGTGCAGGCATGCTTGGGAGTGCCAGATGGCCTGCAGTAATTTGTGTGACCCATGACCTGCCTCAGTTGCACTGAGGGCCATTTTAGCTGCCAGTAGTATCTCAGGAGTGCAGAGCTAAGGCTGTAATGCCATCTTTGCCTACGTTCCCAAGACTGTGTGGTTTTTGCTGTGCTTCCAAGAGAGCACACAGCCCCATCCCTTGGTGGATAATGATCTGATCTTATTTTGCTTCCCAGCAGTTTTGCTGCAGGAGTGTTAAATGCAGGTTAGACAAGATACTAGATCCTTCTAGTGACTCATCTAGTCCCTTTCTTCTTCCCAGCTGGTCTAAGTCATACACAGCTGTGAGAACATTAGCTCTGAAATTGTGAGCAGCAGACACTTTATATGTGGTGATGCATTCCTTTATATCTCATGGCCCACATGGTGATGGCTTCTAAATCCCTTATCATAACTGCCTCAGGCTGCAAACAGCTTTTTTTATACCAGCCGATGCAAAGATGACATTTCTTGAGCTGAGGGAATTTAATGTGATTGTGCTGTTCTCCAGGCCTCCAAGGATTACGATGTGACTTCCATTCATCACAAACACAGGACTTTTTAGTGGCTTTTTCTAATTCCTGGATAGGAATCGTGAAATTTTTGGGGAATAATATTATTCAAGAGTAACTGGTGACAATTACACAAAGGTGTTTTATTGAGCTATTTTCTGAGTTATTCTGCAAGAAAGGGGAAATGAAGAAATGTGCCTGCTGGTATGTACTTTGCCATTTTTGAATGATACAGCATCTGGTAGCTTCACAAATGTATGTGAAACCTTTCTTCTTTAATTGATTCTCTTTTTGTCTTGGTTGATTTTCAGTTGAGTAATGTTTGCTTGCATGTTAAGGGTGGCTTTTTTCAACTCACGGATGCACAGTACGGGAAATTTAGTGTGGTCTTATCCTGGTGTGTGATGTGCTCATCTGCATGGCTCCTTGTTCACTGAGGTGTGAAGAGGATTGCATGTGATTAGGACAACTTGTATTTACTGAAGAAGCAGAAGTCAAACCCAAGGCGTGTTTTACCTGATCTTGTGCATCTGCGATAATTTTTTTAAGGGTTTCAATCAAATGCCACTTGACTAGTTCAGAACAAATGTGGCTGCAACCTGCTTGCTGAAACTCCTAGTCCTAGCATGAATTCTGTATCAGAAACTTGTGGTTTTCTCATGCAAGCAATGTTTTTAATGCATTTGAACACATCATTTTCACTGACTTCCATCCCTTCAGACAAGACATCGGATGTCCTGAGGGTCCAGGTCAAGAGTAATTGCCACCACATCACGTTCCAGTTTACGTGAAGATGACCAGTCTTAAAGCAGTTATTCTTTTCCCTTACATTTCATCCTGTTAGCTAAATGCCATATGTCTCAAATCTCCTTTATAACATATTAAGTTTCAGAAATGTTTCTGGGAGCAGAGCTGGGTATGAATGCTCTTAATAGCATGGCACACTGAAGGGACAGTGTTTCATACTGATGATGGTCCTAAAGCTGGTTGAAGATTGTATTAGAGCACATTAAAAGGGCTGTGTGTCCTTGTGGGTGTGTAGCTGTCATACCTGCTTATGACTTCTCTGCTGTTCCTGTCTGTATGGGCTATTTGTCTCAGTAATGTTTCAAAAGCATGGCAGTGTCACCAAACCCATGTGAGGACGATCAGACACTTCACTTGGGAGAATTGGTTCTCTTTGTTGTGTACATTTGCTTTGTTTCAGTTACCTTATTCTTTAGTCTACATGAAAGACTGTCATGAAAACAGCATTGTTGTTTTTAAAGGCTCATGTTTTCCTGATACTCTATTTTGAAAACTGGCTATGTCATAGCACTTGCTTTGCTTTGGAAAGGTTATGATATTATGAATTGAAGGATTATCACTTCCTCTGTGTAGCTGGTTACAGGAACATAGGAACTTGAAAACAAAAATAGCATTTTAAATAGATTTCTGTAGGGGAGGGTTAAAATGGGCAAGATCCTACTGATACTTTGTTTTGTTGCTATTGCAGTGAGGGAAGATTGCTTGCCCAAAATATTCATAAATAAAAGGAATGAATAATGAAAAGCAAACTGCGAAGTATACTAGTTAGTAAATTACAGGTAATTCTTTGGTTGCCGTATTGGCCCAGCCTCATTTGGGAGATACATGCTCTTTTTTACGAGTTCTGGAAACTTAATTTTCACAATGATGAATCCAATTAACAAAGTAGAAAAAACTAAGTATCCTTTCTTACTCTATTTCTTTGGTTTTCGTCTGCTTTAAATATTTGTGTGCTTTCTTTTTTATTAATGTTTGCTGTTCTTCCTCAATTGCTCTGTCTTGAAGTTAGCGTTCTTAGAGAGACATCTTTCTTATTCTCCTCCTGGTCTTTCTTTTATTGTAGCTTCTCTGTCTCCCACTTGTCTTATTTCCACATTGTAAATTTTATTCTTACCTTCTTTCTTTTATTCCCAACTTCATTCCTTAGCACACCTATTTCTGCATATCTCCTGTCTGTATATCATAGGGGCTGGAGGGAGGAGAGTTGAATGGCAGGAATATAATTGTGCACTTGATTCACAGAAAACCTGTTATCAGTTTTAAAACACAGCAGATTCTTTTTTGAGGTATCTTAGACTGCATGACTACAGTGTAGGTTCGCATTATCACTTGCAATACATTTGAAAATGCCCGCAATGTCCAGACAGAGTATTGTATCTTGGAAGCTCTTAATAAATTTAAATTTAAATAATTTTACAAGCAAATGGATTGACCTAGATTAGCTGGGTCTGATGGAAAGGAGGCAATCTTCGCTATTCCTTCTGTTTCTGGACATGAAAAGTATAGCTAATGCTCACAGGGGATGGAAACTGAAATAATCTCTCTGGAAGTGCAGCAGATTAGAGTTTGTAATCATGTCTCTGCAGTATAATACGTATTTCATCTTTAGGGTGCCATGTGCCAGCAGAGATCATTTGATAGACAAGCTTGTGTCTCATGCCAGGGTGCAACTCTTGGTCCCCAGCCTGAGCTTGTGTGTTTCAGCACTAGCAGAACTAATATTTATACCTTTCTATAGATGAAAAGCATTTTGTACAAGCAGTAAAACCAGAGGAGGACAAAGAATGCAATCTGCTTCATCCACTAAGTGAGAAAATGAAAAAACCCAACAAATCCCAAACAGAAAATCCCCATTGATTCCATCTCTAATGGCCTTCATGATCTAAGAGATAATTGAACTGATGGCATCCTCCATGTCTTTTGTGGCAATAGCAAGGACCTTCTGAGTCTGCAGTGATAAAACAAATGCTTGCTGCAAGGAAGGAGGAGTTTGTTTTAATTCCTGAGGACCCACCTGCTGGATAAAGGTTTGGAGGAAGATTTTTCTTGCAGAAAAGGAGAGATGTGATGAGGAGGCTTTTGGGTCCAGCAGTTGTGTGGGAGAAGGTGACAAAACGCAAAATTTCCTTTTCCACTTTAAGGCCTAGTGGCAAATTAGTATTGCACCAATGTATATTTGGTGTGTATATATATATAATGCCCTGAACATTTTTTAATGACTGACTTCTGTATGAGACAGTAAGAAGTGAAAAAGGGCACAAGAACTACAAGCTTAGCAATTGTTGTCTGTTTTCTTTTTCTTTTTGCATTTTGCCTGTTCAGGTCACAAATAATTGATTTCTTTTTTAACTTTGTAATTGGGAAGTGGGGGAACTGCGGCACATGACTGTACTGATTTGTGAGAAGTAAGGGAAAGCTCTGTTTGGTGTAATTTTAATCTCAGCATTGAAACTAAATTTTTTTTTTTTTTTTTTTTTGGGGGGGGTGGAAATATGAGGCTAAATTTGAGGCCAGTTTCCAGTGTCTGTTAAAGCGCTATTAAAAGCAAAGCACACGGTCACACAGCCTTTAGTAAGTCTGTCCATATTAATTCAGGTTTCATATAGATTAGGGCTTTTTCAAAGTTACAGAATTAACCTGAGTGGTTAGTATGCAGCATTGGCAAAGACAAGGTGATGGGATTTTGCTGCTTATGCATGGAAAAGCTTGCCTGCCTACCCCCATTCCCTCCAGGCTCTTTGTCTTCCATTCATTTTATACTTAGCATAGCAAAAATCATCAGAGGGCGAGGCTGGGTCTCCCCTTCTAAAACCAGAAAGTATTGCTTAAAAAGAAAATGTAGTGAAAGTTCACAGCCTTTCTAGCTGGTTAGTAATTGTGTATTTTGTTAGGATCTTTTCTTACTCTGTGTGTCGTTTTCTTAGGCTGTGTTGTTCTGGTGCTGGTCAGTCATGCCTGAAAAGCTAGAGTTCAACACTGTGCTGAAACTCATTAATGTCACAGTAGTCTTTTGTGCTGCAAACTCTTGCTTCATCAAGAATAAGTAATTCTACATCACTTTGCTGCTTTGATGTGCTCAGATTTGCCTGTTTTGGAGCAGAAGTAATATTTTCCTTTTTTTCCCATCTGTTTTCTCATCTCTTTCTATTTGATTCAATTACATTAATTTTACTAGGAGTTTAAAATTAATATTCATATTTTGTTTGTGAGTCAGGGATGCTTTTCATTGCAGAGAGGATCCCATTTTGTGAATGGTGAATGTTTAACATGACTGGCAACAGCCATACTGGCTTCCTCTTCCCTTAGAGTAGGTTGTGTGGTTTCTGATGTGGAAGCCTATAATTTTTTTCTTTTTAGGTACCTATGTTAATGTACATTTGCATTAAAGAAGGAAAGGTTGCTACAAAGACCTTTAGATATTTGCTTTTAATGGTTTTGCATTTCCAGTGGCTCTGAGAAATTTCTACCTTATGGCTCCACTGGGCTTCATAAAGAATGTTCAGCTGTTGACTGTGTCCTAGGATTTTCAGGAGGTGTTTGAAAATAAGGTTCAAGACCATCAACTTTGAGGATGCATTTGCAGTGTACTATAGATGCCGAGGATACTTGTTCAAGCTAAAGGACAGTGGTTTCATCATCCCATCCAGATAATGGAGAAAATGTTCAACAGGAGGTGCTGGTGTTATTTGCAGATGTTTAGTTAAGAGCACAGTGTTGGGTAAGAAGAGGCACTCTGGAAACTAGGGACTGATTTTGAGAAATGGATGAAAAGGCATCTACTTAAGCAGAAGACTGTTTCCAGGAATTTTGTGGGACTTTCTGTGTCTTTAACTTTTACTGAAAAGTGAGTGCATAACAGATGCAAACTCTCCAAGGTGCTCCTCTTTACCCACCTGCATCACCTGTTCCTTGCCCAGCTCTGCCCTGCTGTTGTCTTCTCTGGGAGCTGATTTAATGCAAACCTCAACCTGTCTTAGTTGTGAAGAAAGAACTGTGTGAAGAGAGGGAGGGATACGCAAGGCTGTGTGTCACCTCTGTGTCCATGGCATTAAGCTTTTGCTCTTTTACCAGGTCCCCTTGGTGGCTGCATATAAATGAATATACATAGTGAGAAAGACCTGCTGCTTTCTGAACTTGGCAAGAAAATTGTTCAGAGGTGGATATGTATCTTCCTAATGCTACAGGTTTTGAGTGCATTCCTGAAGACAAGACTTGAAACCAGTTTGTGCATTTCTTTGAAGCTTTGTTGTCTGTCTTGAACAGGATTGCCATCAACAGTAGTAACATAGAGCATCAAGGAAGATGAGGATGGAAATCTGATGTCATCTGCCTGTTGTCCAGAAGGTGCTGCTAAATCCTCCTGTCCTGTATTTGGATGATACTTTGCACAAAGTGCTGACTGGCCAATTAGATGCAAGCATCATGATAATTAAAGAAGCAGAAATAAAGTATCACCACCTGCATAGCATGAGTATGAAGTAGGATAGCTCTATATTGCACACAACTGGGACAGTTTTTCCCAATAGCATTTGGAAGCATTCATTATTTAACATACTTACTGCCAGGAATGTGCTATACCATTTTGGGAAGGCACACAGGCCCCAGCAATTCAGTATGCTGTCAGCAGTGCAGGCTTCATTGTGGCTAACAGGATCCAGACATGGAGGATCTGTAGATGCTGCCTTTTCTCTTTTGGTCTTTTTGAGCCAGAACGGGATCTGGCTCCTGACTTTATTTGACCCTGCAGCTACAGTAGGTCATATCATGCCCTTGGACATTTCAGAGGAACTCCGTAAGCACATGGCTATTGGCATCACAATTTGGCAAATGCTCGTTTTTCCAGGTGTGTCTTCCTGGTCACAGAGGTTGAATTTCAAGGTGCATTTCCACATAATAACAATATATAATCTCTCCCAATTGTATCTCCTCTAAAAGGGCATTCCTTTGTCCTGTTGTTTTCAATTGTTGTGTATGCTTGATTTCTGCTTAGTCAGTAGTACACAGAATGATTCACATTCCCAAATTCACTTGACAGTGAAAGTCTAAGTCTGTTATTTTTTCAGAGACACAACTATATTATAAACTGTTGGATCTTATATCAAAGAACAGAATAAAAATGATAGGAGAATTGTAAATTCCTTCTATATGCTTCCTAAGCCATGTGGTCAGAGACTATAATAAACAATGAGAGATCAGGCTTGTTGTTCTAATTACTCTGGGATAAGAATGCATTCTTCTATTAGTGTAAATAGCCATTGCTGCTATTGCAGCAGAGTGGATTCGTGGCAGCTGAGAATGTGGCCTCAATGGAAATGCTGTGCTTCCTCCTGTGGCATACTTTTGGAAACAAATGCATTTTCTTGGATTTAGAGCTGGCTTTGACATTGAAAGCCACTGAATTGCTTCAGTTTCAGTGGAAGTCACTAGAATCCTTTTTGGGAATCTCACAAAGGTGTTTAGGCTTGTGCAGCAGCTCAGCTGTTTGAACAGAGCTTAGATGAATACATAGATCTTGAGATGCATGCTTTCCAAAATGAGGGCCTAATTCGTGCCTCTCCTCTAAATCTGATTTCGGATCAAATATTAAATAGTGCAGAAAAAAAAATAATCTTATTCCAGCAATTCCCATCCAGTCAAAAAACCCTAAACAACCTGATCCGACTGTTTAATGACATTATGGGGCATTGCTGTTATTGCAGGAGCCAAAGGCAAGCAGCATGCAGACTGAGTTATCAGAGTTAGTACCGAACTTGAAGGTGCTTTATCAGATTATGAATGAGGTGAATGATAAACAAGGGTTTAGAAGCTGGCTTTATGTGGACAGCTTATTAAGAAGAATTCCCTGGTAGCTTTCTCCTCATCTATCAAAGTTAAGTTTTTTACTCTTAGAATAGATTATTTCTAATAGATGTTTCAGTGGAGGTAGGGGCAGAGGACCATTACTTTGTTCTTTTTTTAAAAGACAAATAAATAGCCCTGAAAACAGGTACTAAATTTTCACATTATAGATTAGGCAGTACAGTAAAAATAAATTGTACAGTAAATGTAGGGACAAAATTGAGTAGTAGATTCTTACTCTAAGGGGCATTCCTTCTTCCCTTGTAAATTACTTAATTTCCTGCATTCGACATGTTGGTCCCATTCCCGCATCCACCTTGCATTAAGAATCAAAGTGAAAACCATCAGCTGCAGCAGTCTATCATTTTGTGTTTCCAGTGGAGATAATTTAAGTATAACACAGTGACATTGAATATTGATAGAAAGATGACAGGCCACGATTAAAGTTTTGTGCTGGGTAAAATAAATGGGTAGCGGATTGATTAGAAAACGGCAAAAATATTGTTTGGTATTGTATGGTATCTTGTTTTTTATAACACTAATCAAATGTCCCTTGTTGTTTTTAAGCGCTAGAAAAATGGTTCTTTCTCCTTGTTTTGAGCAGGCCCTTCAGGAAACAAAAGGCAGACATAAAATATGTACATTTCATATAAAATACAAGGCAGTAGTTCAGACCTCAAGACACTGATATCAGGTTTTTTTCCTATGGGCAAGGGAAAGAGGTCATGATTATTAGGTTGGTTTTAGATTTTAGTTTAGATTCTAATCCTACAGTATCTGGGATGCAGTAGGTAACGTTTTACTGAGTGGAAGAATTTGTGGATGATGAGTGCAGCTGATAGGCTTAATTTTTTTAAAAACATTTGGCAGAAAATATTGTCTGATATTTGTTTTTCTGTTCACTGACATCACTGTGAGGGGTTAAGTACGAATATTGTTGCATGAATATTGTTTCTCCTTTGTTGTTGTTAGTTTCTTTGAAAAATCTGAATGTCGTAAAGGGAAGGAATTTTTAAAGAAATGTTTTATGAAGCCGGTTCAACTTAATAGCATTTAGAAGGTCTGAGAAGATTCCCGAGGAATCTTAGAATCCATCTGTCATAATAGAATGCATTTATCATTTTTTTTTCTTAATTATACAGTGTACGGAATTGGTGATACAACCTCATTATGCTTGAGGTGCAAAACGCTCAAAACTGTTTTAAAGCATTAATGTGAGAACGTAATGGCTCTTCATGTGAGAAATATTTTGATGCATTACATATAATTTAGATTTCATTACATATGATTTAGGGATGAGTGTGGAGTGGAATTTGTGGGAAATATTACAACTTACATCTGGTTCATCACTTTGTTAACATACAGGTATTGCTGTAAAACAATGATTTATTAAATCAGAATCTGTGGAACTAGAGAGAAAAATGGATTTCTGGAAGGAGATCAGACATAGTGGTGCCCCTTACAGTTAGTCCTGGGCAGTGTTTTGCTTCCAGCCCTCCCTTCTAATACAAGGTTTGTCTTGCTTTCTGCACAAAAGGCTGTATTCTCAATAATGTATCTCAGCTGCTGATAGAAATCATTCAGCTACAAATGCAAATTAGGAAACTACCTACACTCACAACTCCCTTTTGTTTACCTTGCTTTGACAATTTGGTATGCACATTTGAAAATCTGTCCCTCATTTTGTAGCACTGTGAAATAAATAATAGTGATTTTGCTTCAATGTCACTACCATTATTTTAAAAGGAAAGTATTTATACAATATAAAAAAGCTTATTTCCTTCATATGTGAACATCTCCACATCCATGTATCATCCTGTATTATGAGGTCCTTCACCAAGGATAAAACAATACAATTAAAATTGTTCAAAAATACAATGTAATACATGTAAACATAATATGTGATGTTCATGTTCTCAGCTAGTTAATTCTATAATACAGCATACACTTATTCCATGCATGGTCTTTCATAGGGTCTTCATCTAAAGGCACTAGCTGAAGCTACCACAAGTAATAAAATGACAGAGTAATAAGATGGCAGTGTTACCTAATAGATAATAGCATGGAGGGGAAAGAGAGAGGGAGGGAGGGGAGAAAATAGAGTAAGGGAAGAAAAGAGTTAAGTTTTCAACTGAAAAGAGTATAAAGACTGATGGAGATTGTCCCTGTAGTCAGACCTGCAGAAATACACTGTCCCTGGAGTGAAAGTTCAGAGGGACAAGGAGAGATGTGAAAAGCCAAGGTCTGTGCAGCAGGCAGCACCAGTCTTAAGGAGATTGTGCAGTGTTTGAGTGGTTGTGTTCCTGCATAGCATTTTTCCTTCCAAAGTGGTTTTGCTACATTTCAGTTCTGTTCTGTAGGACTTTTTTATACTGGGCCTTGGGTGTCTACACTGTTAGATATCTTGGATGAGCAGGTGTCTGCTCGTATTTGGTGTTCTCCACTAGGCTTTGTCTGAAATTTGGCAGATGTCAGCAAGGAGGGAATTGAACTGTTGCTCTTTATTTTGTTCACAAAATCAAGAGCTCATAGCTTCTAATCCCAATATAACTTAAAAGACTGGTGGGTGTTCCCTAAGAGTATCGTAAAGGTCAGATCACTCAACAAAGACACAGGATGCCTGGCTCCAGTTATGCTGCCTGCTGCACCTCCAGGTGTACTCAGCCCTGTTATATCGCTGAGTAGAGAGGAGGATGCCATAGCTATCACATTGAGGGCTGGTTTGGCGTAGAAGCTCTGCTCACCTGTTTCATCAAATCTGTCCCCTTCTGCACATTTGCTTCTGCTACTGGGATGCTGTGGAAAGCAGAGCCACTGCTATCACCTATTCTTAAAGATGTATGAAAGTAGCATTCCCATCTCTGTGCTGTGCTATCATGTCCTGTCCGGTATGCTGGATGTCTTTTGGCTAGGAAGTTACACAGTGGGCTTGTCTGTGGTTCATCAGGTTTAGGTGTTAGAAAGGTTAACCAGAGCAAAATTTTTGGGTGTTGAAGATGTAGGAGTCTAGGTTAGATGGGCATTGTGAGGGTGCTTTTTGGGGCTTTTGTGGTTCTGAGCCAGAGTATTCTCTAATAGGTTAAACATCACATTTAAAGAGGGTCAGTTATTTGTTGTTTTCTAGATATTATTGTGTTATGTAAGGAAGAAGACAAGGTCAGAGAAGCAAATTGCTTGTATCAGAGAAAAGTACTACGAACTGTAGACTAGGTGCAAGTGTTAGAGCAGGTTGACGTGTGGCAGGGGAGTGTGGACTCTCCTGACCTTCTGAGGGTGAGTTTTGTTCTTACACTGAGAAGTGCAATAACAGTGCTGAACAGCAAACAAATGTTGTCAGTGAGATTTGAAATAAGGGAGTGAGAAGAATGTCTCCTGCACTGGGGGACAACCAGATGATTGGAACTATATGAAGTCAGTTCATGAGATTTTCAGCTCCTATGGAGACTGGACAGCAAGAGACACGATGCAAGGAATCGAATTGTGAAATTGAGGTTGTTATAAAGGGGTTTATAGGATTAGGGAGACTTGCAAGAAGAAAAAAGAAAAGACTTTTATTTCAGATATTTAAAAGAGGCGACATTATATTCTAGTGCACAGGGCAAAAAAAAAAAAAAGTAGTAAGTTTTGCTGTTTAGCAGATTCCAGGTTTTCTCTGTTCTTTCCCCTGTGCCTCCTTTCTTCTTTCTTTTATGTTCATCAGTTGAGAGCTGTGATCTAATGAGCTCTAGCTATATATTCTCCTTATCAGTCTGCCTCTGCACACCAGCCAGATGGGGAAAACAGGGTTTAGTGCCTCCCTCTCTAGAGCCCTGCATGAGCCACATAAGGGGGTCATGAACCTTGTAGTCCATGGTTTGTTCAACAGATTGGTTGTAGGCATCTTAAAATATAACGGCCAAGGCGAAAGATGAAGAACTGATCAGGCTGGAAACTCTTTTTTTTTTTTCTTTAATGAAGGAGAAAGGCAAAACATATTCCTGAAGCAGTAAATACTTCTTTCTTAAATCTGAGAAGGGCTGTTAATGCATGACTCTGAGTTAATGGGATAAACCAAATAACAGGGGTGGATTTCTGCTACCAGTAAAGGAATATGGTTTTCTTCCTTCCTTTAAGAATTATTATTCAATACTGTCTTTCCCTTGCCTCCTTTGTTTACTGCATGGCTGTTGCCTTAAGAAAAGGCAATGAAGGCATAACTAAATTTAGAGTAAGAAGAGCTAGTTCCTTCCTTTTTCTGTAAAATATAAATAGAAATGGGTGACCAAAATATAGAGAAACTTTCCCTAGTTTGTACAATAGAGTGACAAAGAATAGGGATATAGAAGAAAGTCTTTTGATTCTGCAAGCCTCAGAACTTTCCAATCATTTTAATTGTTGTAATGAAAATCCCTGATGTTTCTACCAGGCTGTTTTTGTTGTGTTTTGTTTGCTTCCTTGTCAGAGAAAATCACCTTTATGTTCTGTGACTGCAGTGTTAACATGAGTGCTAGGTACTGGGAAAAAGTAAGTTCATACTTTCCTGAATCTGCACCTTGGAATGGCTCACCTATCAGAAGAAAAGCATATAGAATATTTCTTCTTTGTGATGGTTACTTTCACCTTGTAAGTCAGCTTCTGTTTATGCAGTTTCTAAATAGATGTCTTATTATGTAGCCTTTTAGCTTCAGTCTCACTCTCTTGACTTTCAAGATATGTCTTACAGGGCTTTCCTGTGAAATAAGCAACTTTTTCTACCAACACAGTAGATCTCAGGGTGTTACAAACCACTTTAAACAATTCATTCACTAAGAGGCACTAGAGACGATGAAATTTAAAGTAGTGCCATCTTCCTGTGCTGATTCTAGTTTGCTTTTGAAGGGATTTTGGGGGACTTTGTTTTTGGTTTTTTGTGTGTGTGTTTTTTGGGGTTTGTTGGTTTTTGTTTGGTGGCTTTTAGTTTTTTTGGGTCTGTTGGTTGTCTTTTTTTTCGATAGGGTTTAATATAAAAACATCTGCTATTTTTACATGGGCATGTTTTTATTTAGGCTGTATGTTCAGGAACTGAACGTGCCTTTTTTATGTATGCAGAGCCCACAATAGGAAAGTCATGTTCTCCTAGTTCCAGTTAGTACTATAAATAGCTTTAGAATAATGTTGTGCTGAGAGACGCATAGAGAGTCCCCACTGGTATCTTTGAGAATCTTGTGAAAAGACAGAGGAGCAATATTCTTTGGATTTCAAGGAAGAGAGAGAGAATCCTTGTTGGATATGACTCTTGACATGAATTTCACCCAATGCAATGTGTAGATTGAAGATAACCTCTAGTTTCCTTGTACCCTGTGGTCTCTACTTCAGTCTTGGTAAAGGCATCTGCAATTTCAATTTCGTTTGCTACTTTATGAAGAGAACTCAAGGATAAACCTCTCTGTTCTGCATTCATTTACTCCTGTCCATAAACAACTTGATTTCTCTGACAGCTCTTTCATCATCATCAACTTGACCTAATCCAGAATACTCTCTGCTGTGTCCTTTTGTGTTGCTGTGGATGTCTCGGCCATTCTTCAAGTCAGCTTAGGCCTGCTCATGTAGATTCTTTATGCATAGTGTCCTTGAGATAAGACCTGTCCCAGCTATCCATCCAGCTAAAAACATTACTCAGGTTGAGTCTTGCATCTTACTGCAACATACATTTCCCTGGCCATGACTTGACAAAAGCAATCTTGCCCTACTCTCATCCATTCAAAGAGCTGTTGACACTGCAATGACTGTTCTCTTAAATTCTGCATTTCTGATCATTTCAATTTGTTTGCTTTTCTCCATTAGCTCCCTCTGTCCTGTCACATCAAATGCAACTACTAGCTTTCAATGTCAAGGCTGCTCAAAGTCTTTTACCACCTACTCAGTCCTTTTGTTCTTTTTTTCTTTTTTTTTTTTAAATCAGAAGACTGACTTCCATCTGCAAATGTTAAAAGACGTTGGTATCAATCACTTGCCCATTGCATTTTTATACTAGCCTCTTTTGCTCTTTTTTGCTTTTGCTTTTTTCTTACATTATTTCTTTATGGAAGGGTGAAGATCTTGGATATCCGCTGACCTGTTTCATGGCCTCGTTGCAGGTCCATAAAATGCTCATTCACTATGATACCTCGGTGTGCTTGTCAGTGATTAGACTAATTAGTTACTGATGTAACAAATTAAACCATTGTACTGTAACTAACACGTTCAGTCTACTGTTGTCTTTGTTTCTTTGAACATCCTCATCTATCTTGTACAAAGCCTGGCACTTTCTACTTATGAGCACTCATGTGAACTTGGAAGTTCACAATCTGTAAGTGATTAAGGTATGCTTTGTTGTTGCTGGGCCTGTAAATGGTTGGTGGATTGTGATTTGCTGTGGATTCCAGCAAATTGATCCTGGCACCTCCACTGAACTTGCCACATATGCCACTTTGTTAGTAAAACATAGACAGGCATGTATAACACCCAGAGGCTGATATATCATAAAATATTTATAAGTATAGGAATAATACAAAATCTGATCCAGTCTTGATCCATCATTTTGAAAAGTAGCATATATAAAAAAACTTATTCAGTGAAAGCATCCACATATTTTTGGCTTCATGAAGGCTGCAAATGCACTTTTAGTGTGGATTGAACATGAATAAACCAAACTCTGAAATTCAATTGAGCTTGATTTCACACCTGATGTAAAAGCCTAAAGATTTTTGCATGCTGGTAACAACATAATTTTGAATAATTTCTGTGTGCGTTTGTCAGCTATTTGCAGCTTTCAAGTAATTTTCATTCAAAAAGTGGGTTTGAAAAATGCTTCTAGGCACTGAATTTCAAATACAGACTAAAGATGCAGAGTCCTTGGGCTTAGGTATGTAAGTTTAGTATATCCAAGTGTATATGCATTCACTTGATAAAATTTAAAAATTCATCCTAACATCTCAGTGTCTTAGTTTAAGATGTATCAGAGTTTTACAGATATGGTGGTAAAACAAAGCTACTTTTAAAATAAAAGTAAGCTATTAGTGGTATGTTCAGTAACTGCTGATTACTAAAACAGGTGTCAGTCAAAAGCATGTTGACCCATGAGGTGAGACATAGCCCAATAACAGCAACCCAGGCACCATTACTCTGTACATATATATATATAAATTTATATATATTTGCTATTCATCCACTGTGAATTGTGCATTTATCACTATCTCTGCCCTAGTTTTGTCAGTAGAGCTCTTTGTTAAATTGAATAGCCAAAACAAGGTACCCACTGGAAATCATGATTTAGGTCTCTAGTGTCTTTTCTAAGCCTTTAATAATAAACCATATATAGCTGCAAAAAAACTTTTTCAAAAAGTAAGTAAACGGGCTTATGTATGTCTGCCAGGAAATGTTTTGGCTGTGTAACCATGATGATGTGACTGACAAGTAGAGAAACAGTGGGGGGTATGTTGGTTTTCTGGCTTTGCAGGTGAAATGCTACCTGGGTGGACCACAGATGTAATCTAGTGAAGGTTTCTTTCCTTTCTCATTAGCAATACTCTGAACTCCTTGGGGGAGACCAGTTTGTGGACCTCATGCTGCATTCTGCCTTCAACAAACGTATATATTGACTTTAAGCACAGATGAAAAAGCTCAGCTTCTGGAGCTTAATTTTATTCTCAGCCTCAGACTGTTGCTGTGTGAATTTTGCATCTTGGCATCTTGTAGAGTTTGTAGTGTTAAAAATGTACCTGTGTTAGGTTAATGAAATCAGTGTGAGCAGTGCAGCTCCTTTATTTCTTTCAGTTAGAATAAAAGGTAAGCTGGTATTTAATTTGGTCAGAAAAGCTGAAATCAAATAGTTATTTTCCTTCTTTCAGTCATTTATAATCCTTACAATAATATAGTAAATAACATAATTTGAAAAGCACTGTGAAAAAAATACTGTGGTTATTACATATTAGCCTTGAAATTTGTCTGGAAGTGTGTACTGCCATGAGACCTGGTGCTTTTGAGTCCCATCCCAGGCTCTGCCACTTATCTGCTATATTTTGGCAGGCAACCTAATCTTTTGGTCCTTAGAGACAACATGTATTAAATGAATATGTGACCAAATCTCTTGAGAGCAGTGTGATCTTTGTAATCAATGTCTTGTTCTGATAAACTATCTATGCCTAGAATTCCCGTTTACTTCAGGTGGAAATACTTATTGGATGGATCTCAGGAGCAGTATTTGTAACATACATGGGTATCTCTGAGAGGTGATCAATAGATTAAAGGTATGAGGAAGTTTGGTATTTTGAATTTTATAATTCTTTTGTTTTTTCTTTGGTGGGATAACAAAGTAGAAATAAAACCCAAAGTATATCAGTGAGAGATGAGGAGAATACACAGAAGTATAAGGCTGAGGGGAAGTTAAGGGTATTACAGTTTGATCTAATCAGATTCACCAGAGTTGAAGTAATCATGTTTCAGTCTAACAAGAAATACAGCATATATATTTTCCAAAACTTAGAGCTGATTTAATGCAGTGAATAGTGTGATTGTTTATACACAATGTTCTATATCAAATCTGTGAAAACCACATGACTACTTTTAGGGTGGCGAGCCTGTATATCCAGTAGGACGAATGAAGCTTTGGTTGTGATCACAAGACCCTGGTCTTTGGTCTGATCTGGAGAAGGGCACATATAGCCAGTGTACAACATACAGTTGGAAGCAACATCTTAGCACAAAGAGTTTTTTAATGGTATTGGCTTTGTAATAGGGCCATAATTTTACTGCTTTTCAATTTTAAATCACTTGTGTTATCTCTGTGGAAGCATTTGAGCTGCTGTTGTTCTTTTGTTGTTTTTATTTTCCTAACTAATAATAAGTACTCACCCCAAAAGTTTCTTGAAATAGCAACTGTTCTTCCTGAACTGCAGTTTTATTTTCTTTTGGCTTTTATTTCAGTTGCAGGAGCCAGCTGCTCCAAAGAGTGTGGGAAGCTGACTTGGAGGCCTGTCAGCTGTTGATCCGAGGGTTTCAACTGAAAGAGGCAAGCTGCTGTGGTTTTGAGCAAGAGGAGAGCCAAATGGATGAGATGGAGATGACTGCTGATGGCCCATCTGATTCTGAGAAAAGAAAAGAAGGTCACTTTCCAAAGGGTATAGAGTGGGGCACTGTTCCCTGCCCCAAGCACAACGAGCTGGAAGAGGTATCTGAAATATTCTACAGCTGCGTTTCAAACTGCTAGTTTGCTTTCTGAGAGGAGGAGTTGAATCTGGGTGACGGGTCATCAGGGCAGGTTAAGTACAAATTTAATATCTGGCCTCCGATCTGGAACATGAATAAAATAGCTTACTAGCTTCTCAGAAGCCCTTCAACCCTTTTTCTTTTCACAATCAGTCTTTTTAAAATGTGGAAATTGCTCAGACAATAAGTACAGAATGTACATCAGGACTTGAAGGAAAAACAATTAAGTATTTAACACAAGCTGTCATCTGTTCCTCATCTCATTGATGAGTGTCACTGAGTTAGTTCTGCTGACTTGTTAGCCTGGATGTATGTTAGCTGAAATGGGGGGGGAGAACAAGTTTTCCTCCCCTAGTGAAATGGTCAAAGGTTTCCTAGCTCATATGCTGGTAGGCTTCCAGCATCCAACAAGTATTAAAATGATGAGAAAAGTCATGAGGCTTAAATGGTGTGACAAATTTCTAAGTTTTCATGTTCTGTTCTGGAATGCCATCCATGCTCAAAAAATATACAGCTACCTAATAATCTTAACTGCACTGCTAAGGCAAGCAAGCTTTAATAAGCTTCATCAGCCCAACAGCACCACTGTGAGAAAAAGGCCCTCCAACAGGAGTTGTCAGTTTTATTATCTTGGAATGTTATTGACGAAAACTAGAAGTGTGTTTAATTACAGCTCATGTTAAGAGCCATTGAACCGTGTGTTACATTGAAAGCTGATGCCTAATTTTGCATTTATACTGGCTGAAACTTAGTGGAAAGCAGGCCCTTACCTTACTGTAAAATCTTCTCATTAGTAAAATTCTTGGTGTGGGCTTTGAGAGTGCTTGCAGCCTTTTCCTAGGGAAAATGGTTTATGGGCTGACTCCATGTAGACAGCATTTTTATTGGAGATAGTCAGCTGTGACTTTGATTCCCCCCCCCAACCTCTTCTTATTGTATTCCTGATGAGTCTGATGAAGTAATGAGTTCTGTTGGTTATGGAAAGCTGCACTCCCCTTTCAGAAGTGCAGCTGAGAAGCTCAAGGGGGGGTGGGGGAGGTTGGGTTTTGTGACTGTTTCTGTGGTACTCTTGAGATTTGTGCTGTAGATGGTCGTCTATTTCACCTCTGCAATTCCAGATCATTTGCCTGGAAATCAGCATTGCTATCCTAGAATGATATCTAGGCAGCTGAAGTGAGATGACTTCTGGTTCTGGAGAGGTGTGCAGGACTCAAAACAGACAGGTTCCCCGTATGTTTAACAGAAGAGGAAAGCATAGCTGAAGTGCTTCCATTAAACTCTTCCTTTTGAACTTGCTTTTTGATAACTTCCCTCTGCCTCTATCAACCATAGAGGGAACTTTGGGAGGCTACCTCCAAACTTCCACATTTCATCTAAGTGCTTAAACTTTGTGGTATAAATGCCTTTGCCTGGGATATGGCTTGTCCTGCTACCCTGAACAAACTCCATTTTGAGAGCATGCCAAAATCCACTCAGAAGCTAATGCGCAAATATAAACATGAAAATTCCCATCAGTATTCCTGCATCTGTTTCCACAGGGCTCCTAGGACTGACAAACTTGACAGAAAAGAAGCAGTTTTGTTAGTATAACACTGTCTGTTCATTTTCCAGCTTTTACAAGGAGTTGAGCAGCACAGATGTATTTTACAGCTTGGTCGACAAGCCTTCCTCTGCTTCAGTGCTTCATTGATCAATGAGGCAAAGTTATACGTTAGTGATGACTGCAACCCCTTGCAACCATAAACAACTCCAATGTATAGACTATATTCTGGTTCTGGAATTTGGGTTAGTCTGCTTTTATACTTTCAGGAGCTAGGATTTTTTAACTTGTTCTGGCATTTAGTAATTTTACCCAGACGAGTACACTTTAGGTAGTAAAGCTGGTAGGATCTGAGTATGAGTGACAGGCAGTATCTAAACTTTTAGAAAAGAGCAATAGCATAACATTCCCTAACATCTCCTAGCAGTTCATCACAGGGCAGAATACAAAACCAAAAAAACCCTGACAGAAATCATGCTAACTTCCAGTTTTGAACATGTTGAACTGCAAGACAGGATCTGTCTTGGTGTGTAAATGGACTTAGTTGAAAGATAAACCACTTCTGAAGCATTTAAGTGATCTGGCATATGGTATTGCATTGTTTTTATTGAAAAAAAATTCAATGTTTGTGGCCAAAAAAAACACAAAAAACCAAACCCCACAAAACAGCAGTGGTGTGGCTTTTAGCCTTTAAATTTTGTCATTCATATGACTTTCATAGAAAAACTCACTGTTGTCCATTAGTAATGAACCCTTTTGTAGCCATATACAGCAAGTGGGGAAACCTAGTAGAAAAGCATGTATTTGTCAAAATACTTGGTTTGATATTATTTAAGAAGGATGTGGTGTCTCCCTGCGAGAAGTAGCTTGATGTGGTTGCCATGTTTCTAGTATGACTGTTCTCTTCAACTGTGTCATTTCTGTTCCCCTTTGGGGAATTTCTAGAAAGTGCTGTTGGTCACTGAAGCAGAATGAAACAGTGGCATTGTTTGTATTTAGAGGTTATTGAATTTCTTGCTTCAAAACAGTATAGAAAAGGGTAATAACAGCATATGTGCCTATATGCCTTGGAAGGTAAATTATTTTCCCAGGTGATTGATTTACTTTATGGTGAAATGCTGTAAACAAAGCTCTACAGTTATTTATCATGTCATATCTGGCTAAGTATTACTGTGGATCGGACATTGGTTTTGTTGATGTATACTATAAATATAGTTTCCTTGCATAGAACGGTGTCTTACTACACAGGTTTCATTAGAAAACAAAGAAACAAGTAAGAAATGTAATAAAAAGATGAGTAGATGAGTTGAAAGCACCCTTCACTTAGATCCTCGGGTATTGCTTGCAGAAGGAGTGTCTTTCCTTTTTAATTAAATATCCCCCCTAGATCACAAAATATGACATGTTCTGTTATAAAATATGTAAGGTATAAATTCTTTGGAAGTTCAGATATTTCACTGTCATGTGTGAAGCACAGGTTTATTAACTGTCAACAGTTATTTTATAGTCTTCATAACTGTGTTCTCTAAGACAGTACAGAATATTTTTTTCCCAGTTGTGTAGACTATGGCATCCCAAAATAATCTGGTAAATCAAATTTCCTTTATAATGGTTAACCAGGGAAGGCAGTCGCATGCTTGGGCATCTCAGCTTGTTGACACATTGTTACTAATTCAAAACTAAATGAAGTGAGGTGAGCAAAAATCATGCTGTGGAACAGTTCCAGTTACTTAAAAATTAAAACGTACTCCTCTCATACAGGTAATTCATTAGGTTCAAGTATTTAAAAAAGTATGTTGAAGAAAAGTTAGAAACGTTATTACTGGCCTCAGCCATGTGCAAGTCAGCTTGTTGTCTAGTGTATTTGATACCGTTTCTTGAATTTCCGCATAAGCATATACTCTCCAGCTGGTAGCTATCCTAATGAAATTAGGGCGCCCCATCACTGCAGTTATAGTTTGTCTTTTTATGGCTAATTTGGCTTCATTTTCTCCCAAGTCTCTGAGGAATTAAATGTGGGTTCTTGTTTTCATCCCAGAAATTTTCCATACCTTCAAACTGACTGCAAGTTATTTTGCCCAGGTGACGCGTGAGTGAGATCAGAGTTGTTATGATCATTATTATACATTAAGATATGTATCTGGATGATTTTGAAAATACACAGTAACACATAACTTCTCTTCAGAGATTAGCGCCTGCTTTTACCACTCCTTGTGATATCTTGCTTTACTTTTTTTTGCTTGTTGATAATGTATGTGTAAGCAAAACCTTGTTATAACACTAGAAACAGATGATAACTAATAAACAGAGTGTGTGTACTGAGACCTCCCTAACACCAAATATCTTGATGAACATGAGTATGTGTGCAGCTGCAGGCTTGAGTTCCTGACCTATCCTTTTTTCTTCTTCTGCTATCTGGCATGCTGTGCAGTGCTCCCTCTTAATCACTATGAAGGAAAGAAACACCTACTAGATTTCAAGAAAATTGAGGTGATTAAAGTTACAAGGTAAAAACCAAAATTCAGTAGTGTTACCTTTTGTAAGTCAGCATTTTTGGTAGTTATCCTGTCAGAATTCTTTGTAGATCATTTCTCACATTTTCACCATAAAAGAAGCAGGGGGCAGAGGTAAGAGCAAGGGCTGCTGTCTTTTCCCCACCTCTGCATGCTGCAGTTTTGCCATCTAGTACAATGTTTTGGTATCTTCTGTAGAGCGCTCTAGTGTTGGGAAGATGTTCTGTAATTGTAAAACCTTCATGTGACTCACTGTTTTTAAGATATTGAGTGTTCTAAGTGATACTAAGTGGACAATTGTGAAAGGATAATAATATTTAATGTGGTGTCTGTCATTAAAAAGAGATCAACGCATGATATGACATTACATTTTTCAGAATGTAGTGATAGCAAGCACCATGAAAGCCTCTGTCAGCAGGCTGTAACTCATTACTGTGTATTGAGATAGCCTGTGCTCCAGGAGGTGAATGTGCAATGTGTAAAGGACAAAGCCTTTAGAAGGCTAAATAAACTGGCATTCGTCTGAGTTTTAATTAAACATTGTATTTGTAGAGCTGCAAAAATAATTTAGAAACGTTAATCTTCATTTTAAATGTCAGCATTAAGCATCACTGAAAGTCAGTGTTTGAGTGTTTTTTTGTATTGATCCAAGCTGGAAAGGATTTCTGCTGCAACAGGCAGCTGGCTTGTACACAAGGGTCAGATCATCATTGTACAGTCACTTGTGTTGTTGTGCAGTATAATACCCCTGAATGGTGTGTGATCCTGTTCTGCAGTATCCACTGGTAAAAATACTACCTCATTAGCTATAGTTCATAGCATCTCAGTAAGCTTATGTGTATTTTGCAGTAAAAATGTAAATAAAAAAATCAATATTACAGGTAAAAGAAAACTATGCAATCTCTTTTCAGATAGATTACTGAAAAAGAGTATCCAGCAATAATAATGATCTTATAGCAGAGTAATGATTTTGCACTTTATTATATATATGTACGTATCTGTGATACTATTGCCCTACCAAAGCAATATCCCTATCTCAGCTTATTGCAAGATTATCAATACTGTTATATGTGATAAGAACTAATGATTATACAATAACGTTAACATCAAGTTTCTATGCTCCTCAACTAATCAATAAAGTGTTGGCTAATTTCTTACAGACTTTACAAATGAAGCAAGTTTTGAAAGAGGAATTGGTTATAGTTAGCACGCGTTAACAATACAAATCATCAGTGGGGTCTCCTGTATGTCCTGCCCAAAGTAATTTACAGGATTTGTGCCAGAAAATTCTTGTAGACTCCTGAATGGTGTATAGATCCATAAAAGCTCGATAGAAACATTTGGTTTAATCTGTAGTTAGTCCTTCAGCTTCAGAGGCTGTATTCCTTGTGGATTTTAACTGTGAAGCCGAAGACAGGCTTTAGTAAAATGTACTCAAATTTAGCTTTAAATATTGGGTGGCTACAACGGCTCCATTATAAATGCGATTGAATGTTTCATGTGTGTGAAAGAAAATGATGTAATTGTTTTCCTTATATAACTTTTTAATGTGCTATATGGGTTTTGTAAGTTCCATTGAAATCTCACTGTTTATATAGCATGTATCTACCGTATACTTAATAATTTTGTCTCTAACAGGTTACAGAAGATATTTCATTTGGAGCAGAGGGTCGTTTATCTGAGGTAAGAGTTTTCTAGACAGTGAGTGATATTGTACAGACTTTTCTGGGCCTCAGAACTAATGACACTTGTAAAATTATAGAATAGTTTGGGTTGGAAGGGACCTTACAGATCATCTGATTCCAGTCCCATACCACAGGAAGGGACACCTTCCACTAGACCAGGTTGCTCAAAGGCCCATCCAACCTGGCCTTGAACACTTCCAGGGATGGGGCAGCCACAGCTTCTCTGGGCAGCCTGTGCCAGTGCCTCACCACCCTCATAGTGAAGGATTTCTTCCTTATAGCTAATCTAAATCTACCATCTTCCAGCTTAAAGTCATTTGCCTTTCTCCTGTCAGTGCATGCCTTTGTACAAACTGCCTCTCCAGATTTCTTGTAGACCCCCTTTAGGCACTGGAAGCTGCACTAAGGTCTCTCTAGAGCCTTCTCTTCTCCAGGCTGAACAAGCCCAGCTCTCTCAGCCTGTCTTCCTAGGAGAGGTGCTCCAGCCCTTTGATCATCTTTGTGGCTTGTCAGGCACAGTGTGTAATAGGAATTTCATCTGAATAAAATACTGGATGTTGTAATTTTTTACTATTTTCATAACTAAAAAGACATCAGGTCCTAGTCTATACATTTAATAAAGTCTAGGGTAATTGAGTAACAGGAGATGCATTTGCTGAAAGTGATGAGAAAAATCGGTCTGCATGCTAAGAGCTTAGATAATAGATGTGTAAAGAGAGTTAAACTGGTTCTAAGAGCTGTACTAATTCTGTCTGGTCTGTTTTTTTATTGGTATGTCTTGGGTTGCAACTTACATAGTAAGGAAATATAGTATGCAAGCATTGTGTCCAGACAGCAAATTAATTACACAGGTGAGTAACCCCTAGTCATCTTCTATAACATCATATATGCTGCATGTAAAGTACAAGTGACAAGTGCTCAATTAAGGAATACTAAATAAATAAATAAAAATTGCAGTTGGGATAACTCTTCAGATGAGGCATTTCTTTGGATTCCCACCATGAATCCAAAATCTGTGGAGCAACTGGAATGCTCCAGGAGAGATAACCTAACTTCCAAGACCAAACTCAGATTGCTGACCTTGCATAGAAGGAGACTATGACATGAGAGCACACCTAGGATAAACTGCTTGTGTGTAGATTCAGCGTTAATAAAAAAAGGAAGCCTTGAGAGTGAAGGTGAACTTTGCAGAATATGCAAATAGGCTTTCTTATCATTGAACTTTGCTGTGAATTAAAGCAAAACTGTGCAGGTGCTTGTGTCTACAGATGATGTGAAATAGGAGCAGTTAGTCCCACAGGATAAAGATAGCAAAAAGCCCTACTGCCAGTGGGGCAAAACACTGAGGGCACATTGGTAGTGACAGCTGCCAAGACAGCTGGACATTAACCATTCCCATATGGTCTGGACCAAAGCAAATGAGAGTACAGCTGCGTGTTTGTGTCCAGCAGTGACCTGTACTGAAAGCTGTAGTACAACCCAGCCCTTGGCTGAAGTCGTTCTTTTGCTTAACAGGAGATGTGCCCATAGCACGCGTGATGTGTGTGCTGGGTTTACACACGCACCAGGGCTCACAGGCACAGAGGGCTGCCACTGTAGAAGTATTCACTAACAGTTTAATATCTCAGAGTTCTCACAGGCAGAGGAACTTTGCCCTGTTAAAGTTTTGAGGGGGAAAAACTGCATAAAGAGAATAGAGAGCAATGATGCAAATAAAGGAAATGGAGATTTACTAAAAAGCCAGGCTTTACCACACTGCCACAGCTGGATTGATGCTGAGTTGTAGACAGCTCTATGAAACTGTCAGCACCATTTAGCATGTCAGGGCTTTGCCTAAATGCTCCTTTGATACTCTGGTCCCTGAATCCACTGTTGTCAGTCTCCCTGCTGCCTGCAGGAGGGCACCCTGTTAGTAATTTCAGATTGTTGCATCTTAGTGACTTAGGAGCAGAGATGGGAGTGAACAATACTAGAAACTCCCTATAAGTGATATCCAGCTCTGCTGACTCCTAGCACAGCTGAGTGTGGACACTAGAAAACAGTTTGGTGCTTTTGTTTCTTTTCCAAGTCCTGGTCCCCTGTGAATTTTTATTGGAAAGTCAGTAAATAGCCTCATCCTCCCACAGCAGGAGCTGGAGTTGTCCTAGTTTAATTAAATGAGTCAGTGCAGTAGTGTTCAGGAAATCTGCATTTTAGGGAATCTGCACGCAGGGAAGATCCTCAGTCTACTAGAGATGAGAATGGGAAGACTGCAGACCACAGCAAGGTGCTGGAAGGCAGTGGAAACCTCTGTTCCTATGTAGGTGCTTTTCCAAGGACATTTCTCCACTGCTGTGATGGAAGATGAGGGGAAGGATTGCCAGCATCGGGTTGTAATTTTGATAAGTCCTTTAACACTCCTGTGTGGTGGTATATCCCTGTGGTTGAGGGAAGGCGATCAGTGCAAGCAAAGGGAATGTGGGAAAAGCATGTGATGATGGGGTGGAGGTAGGACGCAGTTGCAAAACATCTGTCTGGAAAGCTTTATGCCTGAATTGTTGCATATGAGAAACTGAGGAATGTGTTGTAGTGCTGCAGTCTTCTAAATTTATATAACATAAACAGACTGATGGAACAAGCTAGCAGTCTGTAAGTGGAAGGTAATAAGAACAAAAGTAATTGGGAAAGAGCCTTGATCCCTCTTCTGAGAAAAGGCAGGTAGAGTTTCTGTAGGATGAGGAATCAGCAGATGATCTTTGGTAACCTCCAGAAGACATCATGTTTATAGTACGGCACCATCTCCTTTTGGGGCAGAAAAGAGCAAACAGTAGCAGTCTACATATCTGTGTCAGCAACTCTTCAGTGGTCCAAAAGAATTTTGCAAAGGAAAGGATAAAAATGTTCCTAAGAATGAGCCTAAATGTGTACTACTGCACATTGTAAGAGTGCATCAGCAAGACCCCTGAATGTACTAAGGTATTGTAAACAAAAGACATGCAAAATGGCAAGGGAGCTCAGGAATAAGCTGTATGTAAGGGATAGGTAAAAGAAAGCATGTGTGTCTTCTAGTAATAAAGGTGAATGAGAAAATACTGAAATGAGAGCAGAGGGCAGAAGTTTGGGTTGGTTGGGTTTTTTTTTTCCATTCCTTATTTTCTTTCCTTTTGGTCTTTCTAAAAGTGATAAACTGTGTCCATAATGTAGTGCTCTTAATATTCACTTCAAGGTAGCAAGAACTGAAAACAGAAAAGGATCCTAAGGCAAGTGAGATGTATTCAAGTCAGGCTAGACTAATGAAATTTCTTCTGAGTGCATAGGAGCCAAGAAAAACAATCTCCAAACCATTAACAAACCTCTTTGAAAACTCCTGGAGGAAGCTTGAAGTCCCAGGGGATCAGTAAAAAGCAGACTTGGTATTTGCCTTTAAAAAGGAGGCAGGCCAGGAGTTTGTACCAGTCAACATAATTTTAATTAGAATTCAAAACGTTCTTGATAGATTGAAAGAATAGCCTGAAATCAATAAAATGGGATATGTTAAAAGACAGGTACAAATTGCATTTAAGGAAGAAAGAAGTCAGATTTATGTATACAGATGGTAAATAGCAGTTAAGATGACAATACTGCTGAAGCAGAAGCTAAGGTTATAGTGGACTACAGATAGTGGGATTCATTACCTTCATCCAAGAAAGGGCAAATGTCATTTGCATCCTCATTAATGGGAATGTCAGTTGTAAGACAGAAATAATTACTGTGCTTAGCTGAGAATGTCAAAGACTCCAGAGGACTACTGGTCTGGGCACCTCACTATAGAAGACAGGGACACACTGAAGAAAAGAAAGAAAACAACAGAAATAAAAGGTTTAGATGCTGGTCTGGCTGAAAGTCAAAGTCTTCAGTTGTGTAAAAAATAATTATATAGAGGACAACTGTTAGTTATCATTGTGTGATATAGAAAGATAAAATGAAATATGGCCATCTTGGTTTGTAGCAAGGGAAATTTGCAGTAGGAAGATTTGCTCAGTCCAAGGGCAGTTAAGCCCTGGAGCAGGCTCTGTTCTGTCAGCTGCTAAGAGCTGTGTAGACAGACAGCAGCTGAGGAGTTACAGCGGGTTTGATAGTACTGCAAGCCACAGAGCAGGCATTGGTGCTCCCTGGTTGCTTCCTCGTCAGCCTTGCCAAGTCACCTTGATGGTGCTGGTAACGAGTTACATGCATTATTTTCAGGTAAGCGGTTAGGCCTGCTCGGGACAATGCCCAAAATGCAGGGACAAATGCACTGCCTCCACCTGCACTTTGGGCATTCTGTGGCTGCTTAGCTTACTAGCTGAAAGCCTATGTGCTTAGCTTGCATGTGACTGAAGCATCTGCTTGTGCAGGACAAGCAGATGGATGCATTTTTGTTTCTAGAAATGATTTAAGAGGTGCCCTGGCCTGATGTTTTGGAGATTCAAGTGCTCACAATTTACATTAACTTCTGCAAAGGCATGAGGGTAAGCATGGAGCACAGCTGCCAGCGATGTCACTTGTTCTAAACCTTGTGCCATTATGTGAAGTATCTGCAAGGCCAACTTTTTGTAGTTGTTATTAATGTTATTTTGAATTATTTTAACTATTGTAGGAGAGAAAGGATTTACTCTTTGTAAATGTCTTACTCTTTGAGGTTTTGAAGATGACCTGCTGAATATCATCTAAGGCTTTTATCTTATTGGGGTTATGATATTGTTAGTTGGAAGTAAGGCAACGCCTTTTTACAAAAATTCCTCTTGTAGGAGGATTTGATTTTAAGGATATATCTGGGAATCTTGCTTCTCAGCACAACGTCCACAGACTCTGATGGTGGCTCTAATCCCTATTAGAGTCTCTAATAGAGTTAGCTTAACCTAGCTACTACAATACTGATTCTTCCATGTAAAACTGCTGAACTAGATCCAAGAGAGGATGGAAGGCGTTTGCACTGGAAAAGCTGATCAAACAGTTTCCCTGAGTAATTCTGTCGAGCTGTTGCTCACAGGTGACTAAAGTGATTTGGAAAAGGGTAAAATGAAATGCAGAAGACTGAAGTGGAAGTCATTTTCTCTGCTCTTAATTCAGGATGCTGATGCTCCAGCTGTGCATTAGCTGAAACATTGTTCTTCCCATTTCTTGCATCAGACTCTCACATCTCTGGAACAGAATCAAAATTTTTACTTTGCATGGGAAAACAGAAGAATTTCACCTTAAAAAAATAGCAAATTACACCCACATTTATGCTGTTTTCACCTGCTTAAGGGTGGGGGTGGAGGGTAGGAATTCCAGCCAGCCATTCACAGGAAAATCCATAAAGCAATACTACATCTCAGCTCTCTTCTGACTCCTGCAATCTTTCCTATCCGCTTCCTAAAAGTGCCGTTAGTACAAAAATAACCAAAGCATTTTTAAGTCTTACAGTAGCTTGTAGCATTGACATAACCTACAAGCTTGGACAAGTTGTATTTTATTAATGCGTTGAGCTGGAGGCAGAGTCCACTCTCCTTTCAGAGACGTTGATCAGTGTAAAGTGCCACTTTCCAACCAGGAGCTGTTCTGAATGGTTTGTGTGTCATTGATAGCTTTTTGCTGCCTACATAGACAAACGTCAAATAAAAATGTTACTGGTGACGTTGCTAGGCATGAGCAACACTGAGAGAAATCTTTCCTATCTACATCTCTGGGTTATTGAACTCTTTTCAAACAAGGGCCTGGGGGCAGAAGCTGTGGAATTGGTTGAATTTTTAGAATTATTCTTGTGTATTTTGAGAGCAGTATATTTTTTTCCTATTATAACTCTTCCTCCTGTTCAATTAGAGTTCTCTGCATGACCTCATCTTCCCAGTCCAAAATAAGAAAGCAATATATACATGTTCTGGAAAATTATAACTTACATGATGAACTTTCTGCATTTTTCATGTGATACTTGAGTAAGTTCCTCAGGGACGATGCTTATCTAAACCATGGAGGAATTCTCATGTCAACTAAAAAGGCAGCTGTGTCATGTAGGTGCAAAAAAATAGTTTATCCGTACACTATTATTGTTGTAGTAAAGAGGAATTAAGCTGCAAAATACCTATAAGGAGTTTAAGATTAATAGAATATAACCCCCACCTTATGGAGTTAGTTACACTGCAGTGCAACTATAGCCATATAGATATGATTAAATGGGTTTCAAGTGTTTAAAGACCTAAACAAGTTTGATTTTTATGTTCTCAGATTTCCTGGCTTCCCCTGTTGTTGTAACAAGACTGCACTGAGCACATTGTCCTAGTACTCATTGTTCATTTTATATTCATTTCCAGGGTAAATGGGATTTTTGTTATATTTTTAGACAATTCAT
Source organism: Psittacus erithacus (assembly GCA_009867235.2). Classification (NCBI taxonomy): domain Eukaryota; kingdom Metazoa; phylum Chordata; class Aves; order Psittaciformes; family Psittacidae; genus Psittacus; species Psittacus erithacus. The sequence continues at coordinate 43,506 of WYDI02028502.1, forward strand.
TACATACTCAAAATGCGATCATTCAGGAAGACTACACTATTTTTTTTCATGAGAGAGAATGGACGTTTTACTGTAAGTGAGAATCTAAGTATTTGGTTGACAAAGGAATTAAAGCCAGTGATAAAAATGACAGTCTCTTATTTCTAAACATATTTAATGGGAGATCAATATACCAATAAAGTCCTTCCATGGAATTGCAGCAGGTTAGAAGCTACTAGCCAAAGCTTAGAATCCCAAATACAGGTTTGTACTGATTCGAAGTACGATGAGGTGCCTTTGCTACAGAATTAGCATTCATCTGAAGTCCAAGGGCCTGGGGGTCTTTTTTGCTGAGTTGGTCACTTCCATCCTTCCTGGGACTTTCCTTTACTTTGGTGTAAAATTTTATTTTAAAAGGGGAAAGAAAATGTCAAACGTGAAATCAGATTATGTAGCAGTACACCATAAAGTGTAGTTATCCACTTATAATGTAGTTATGCACTGCAACTGTGGATTTCAGGCTCTAGTTATATTTTATTTTGCATTTTCAGGGTCTGTGCCCATCAGAGCTAGGCCACACTTGCAGCTTGGAGCCTGTTTTGCCTACCAGGTATCTAAATAACAGAAAGGGGTTCTTTAGGTACGTAGCAAATGAAAGACAGACTAGAGACAACGTAGGCCCCCTCTGAAAGCTATCAGGAGAACTGGCTACCCTGGATTTGAAGAAGGCTGAGGTTCTTAATGACTTCTTTGCCTCGGTCTTCACTGGCAAATGCTCTGACCACACCACCCAAATCTTGGAAGGCAGATGCAGGGACTGTGAGAATGAAGACCTTAGGCCCACTGTAGG
>WYDI02028502.1:44434-62113 GCA_009867235.2 Psittacus erithacus
GCCAGGTTGGACAGAGCCTTGGGTGGCATGGTTTAGTGTGAGGTGTCCTTGCCCATGGCAGGGGGGTTGGAACTAGACGATCTTAAGATCCTTTCCAACCCTAATTATTCTATGATTCTAAATGCTGTCTCCAGCATCTTTTAATCCACCTGAAGTTCAGTGAGGGGGTTAGTCTAAAAAGGCCCATTTTGCCCTGCACATTCCCTGACACAGCAAATAGGGAAACTGTGGATCTTCACAGCAGGGCTGGGCAAATCCAGCCTGTGTGCTTATCATTTAGATTAGCTGCTCAGTGAACCCTGTGTATTTGCTTATATGAGACAGGAAACATGAGGGCAGCTTTAAAGCAGAGGAAATGGATCTTCTCTTACAGCAACTGATGATACTGCTAATTGGATGAGAGATTATCTGGATAAACGTTCAAGCCATCAACAGTACACTAAAAAAGAAAGGGATGCCCTATTATAATGCATATATTTATAATGCTTTTTATATTTAAATACACTTAATGGCACAGGTATTCAGGAGTGTACTGTAACACGTACTGTTCTTTATTTGCTCTCTGTAGTAACTGATGATTTCAAGTTGGGACTGGAAGTGTCATCCTTCTTGACAGCATTAGTGTGATCCAAAATCTTATATGGTAATAGTTTTTGATAAAAGCAGTGACTGGATCACACTAAAGCATTCAATACCTTGATGTTATAAGAGCAAGAATTAGCTTTTTATGTGTCACTATGACATAGCAGCTTCTCAGGATCTTTACAGGACTAATTCATTTTCTCGAAGTATACAGTCTGTAGAAAGAGGCTGGTTTGGAAAACTTCACCTATGGCTTTTGTCTGTCAGAGCAATACTTAGTGCTATACTATCGTGGAATAGTTAATTTAGGAAGAACAGCTTTTAGTTAATGGACTAACGGAGTATTTTTGACTTGTTTTTCGTGCATTTGAGATGATGGCTATGTGAAGACCTGTTTTTCTTAGGTGTAATTAGGTGTTAGAGAAAATCAGTGTTCAGAGTTGGAGCTTTCTCTAGATGCTCAGAATTTTAGATGTGCTTTCGGAGTACTAGGTTTTTGCAGTTTACTGACTCTTCTGGCCTGAGACCTAAGTTCTCTTAGACCACTGTCATCGGTTCTTGCATGCATGTCACAGCATGGTTCCCTAAAAGCTTTCTATTGATATAAATAGCCTGGGTTATTCCCCTCCCTAGCAGCATATGGAGTCCTGCTGGTGTGCTGAATAATGATTTAGCAGCTGGATGGAAGACTTGTTACTCATCTTCTGTTCCTGGCCTTGAGAAAAGGACATTCCTAGTTGCTGTAGTGAGAACGTGTACCATCTCCTCCCCTGTTCTTATTTTTAAAACAGTGGGTCATTTTTAAGTCTATAAATTCTGTGGAGTGCTGCAAAGATTCTCATGTTTGGTACTGACTCTGAAGATGGCTGCTAGGGACGCAGCCAGCTGGTTCTCACACTGTGCTGCTCTAGGCAGTGGGTGTTTGCAACATAACCTTTCTTAACCAGCTTGCTCATTCAGGATTCAAGCTGCAGCTGGATGCATACCCGTGTGGTCTGCTGAATAGCCATGTCTGGCAGAAGACCTAGAAAAGCAGAAAGGTCAAAGCTGTGTGCTGTAACAGAGGATGCGCCAGCAAGCAGAGTTCTTCTGACACTTGACTCTGTGTACGTACTGTGTGACATGAAGTGTAAGGATAGCACAGAACTGAAGTCTGGTGAATGTGTTTACCAAAAATCAGATTGTTTCACAATGGGCAGCATTCCGATAAGTATTAGCATGACTTCTTTGGAAGGCCTTTCCTTGAAGGTTTGATTTCTCTTAAGCAACCACTGATGGGCTGCTATCATTGCAACAGATCAGTGGGAAGGACTTCAGGTACTTTTTTAAAGGAGAAAATCTTTATCAACATTGCATATGGCCAAGTGTGCAGCTGGCTTTATGAATGAGTATACAGATTAGGTCTAGAAAAAATCCACTCTTCTGTATTCCAGCAGATGAATGACTCCTTTTTTGTCAACATGGCTCCAGCAGAACTTCATCTTGGCACTATATTTCCTTACATGTACCCCTTATCAATCACTGTAGATAGTTTCATGATGTCTTAGGAAGGAGAGGAGAGGCTTTGTCTCAGTGCTGCACAAATTGATTGATTTTTTTCCCCTCCCCCTCTTGTATTTTCTGCTTATTTGGGTTGTTTCTGAAATAAAAAGTACAAAATATAAAGATACAAATACTATTGTGCAGTAAATCTTAGGGGAAGGACTTTGCAACTGGTTTAAAATATTCTTTAAAATAGAAAAAAAGTATCTAAGTTAGAGAAGCATTACTCTTGAAAAATTGGCCGTTTCATGATAACACAAAAAGTGTAGTTTCATTTTGTAATCTCTTAAGGCTTTGATGCATTTTCTCTGGTCAGTTGAACAATGTCCCTAGGTATTCTAGCAATATTTTTCCTCAAAAAAGTTAAGTATATTTTGTGTTTATAAGAGACACCAAAAGTGGTCTCTTTTAAATTTTTAAACGGCCCAACAGTGTAAATCATAATTACATGAACAGTTTGACTATGCCCTAAATGGCATAGTCAGTGTGAGATTTTCCTCCCCTGCTATGGTGAGACAACAGGGAAGAGGGAGAGCAGTTCAGTCTTCACACCCCTTTAATCATCTGCTGAAAGTGAGATCATGACTTTTTTTGTGCTGAGAAACAGGCTGAGACCACAAACTTATTCCATTTCATATAAACCACCTATTTATTGTATAGTAACAACTTTTTGTCTCTCTAAGGGGAATTTGCTTTCAGGCAGTGTCTTAGCACTGCAAAGTATCATTTTCCCTTTCTAGTATTTTATTTTCCCTTTAATTTGATGCAAATTTGATGTAGAAAATTGTAGTCAGCAGCAAACATGGTTTCTTTTCTTTTCCAACTTCCTGTAGGAGTTCTTCGTATTTTCTGCAGAGTTGGGAGAAAAATGTAAAGCAATAAATGAGAAACTGGTACATCTGGAAGATCAATTGCAAAGTTCTGCCTGCAGAGTTGATGAAGGAGTTATTCATATCCTTTTTGATACAGCTACAGATATGTATCAATCTATGTAAGTATGTATGTGGAATACTTGCCTTTCAGGTTCACATGGAATACTAGTTTTTAATTTAGATTAAATACATTAAGAAGGTGAGTATTGATTGTCTTGCTGAAGTGGGTGTTTTTGTTGTAGCAAGTTTTCCTACAGTGAACTTCCGCTGTGGTCTGATCCAGCTTTAATTGATTTAAACCAAAGTTATTTCTGTGCACACTGAGATTAGGCACTGAAAAGCCTTTATTCTACTGTTAAAATCCTTGTGTTAGTAATGCTCATATAAGTAAATGCCTAGCATACTAAAAGCTGCATCGATACAAGTATCCCTGCACCTGCATTTCCCAACATGATTTAGCCAAATTAAATGCTACATTACTGACTCAGATTATGTATATTGTCACATGTAGTCTGGGGGTTTTCCCTTTAAAAAAAAAATGGGCAGCAGATACATCATGTGGCATTCCTATGCAATTTAATCTGCTTTTAACTCTCCAGTGCTAGTAACCAGATAAGATGTTGCCTTATAAAGCACCCATATCTTTCTGTGCTTCATCTGTCATTCTGTATCTGATTGAAGATTGCTTAACTTTTATGAGGTATTCATTGGGCATTTTTCAAAATTTAAGAGCACAGTGTTACTTCATTTGTAACTTTCATAGAAAAGCTTACCACAAAAAGAGATTTTGTTCACCTTGGAAAGGGGAAAAATAAAAACCAGTGAGGCTAAGGAAGATGAGAGTACTTGGCTGGATAGCTTTAGAGGAAAAGAGGTGGCAGGCAATGGGGTAATGAGGAAAGATGAATAAATTCAGGTTGAAGAGGTTAATAGAAGAGCCTTTACAGACACCTGAAGGTGATTTGAGGTGAGGAAGGATTCAGTTCCTCCTAACCTGAGGCGGGCAGGCCTGCAGGAGAGAGTTTAGAGAATGGACAATAAATAGAGTGTGAGGAAATACCACTGTGGTTTTAGGTAATTTGGCATCTATGGCCAGCATATTGCAAAATCCTATTGTAGAAACTTGGTTTCTGTAAAGGTATCAGAATCATAAACTTAAAGGCAGAGAGGGGAGAGGAATGTACTGGGAGGTGCTGCATCAGAGGAGAGAAAGGCAGTCACTGGTTTGTTACTACTTCAAATCTTTCTTTCCTAAGTATTTCAATGTACAGATAGATTATTTTCTTGTATGTACCACAGACCAGTTTGCAATACTCTTTCAGTTATATTTACAGCCTGTGTCCTGGGTTGCATTTATGTTTCCCTGATGCTGTTTGTGAGCATTCTTTTCAGAGCTGTATGAATGTGTGTGTCTTGTGTGTGTGCAGAGCGTCTAATTCCTTCCTCCTTTATGCATATTTGCTCTCAAATAAGCTTTTCTCATTAACCCTGATAAAAGAACATTGAATTGCGGATTCTTTGTAGTGGACTTAAATTCACATTCAAACCAAGTAGTCAGGTCTGATCGTAGTCACAGTTTACTAGGTAAGGTGAAATAAGCTGGAAACCTGCTTTTTGATTCCTGAAGAAAATACACTATAAATAAAATAGTAGCATTTGTATTTTCTATGGAGTGTGCATATTTCTTTGTAGCTGTTGAAACTAAAAGAAATAGTTGAAAAAATAAAATCTAATCATTGAAAGTTTGAGAAGAGTTTTAGATTAACCTTGTTCTAAGTCACGCTTGTCTGATGCAGATCTGATTTCCGCTGCTGGTGAAATACAGAAATACATTATCTAAATACAGAAATGCACACTCTGTGATATCCTCGTCCTAGCAAGACCACCAGCCACAAAATGAGAAACCATGTTTAGAACATAGGGACATACAGAGAAGCAGTTCAGCAATTCAGCTACCCCTTATTAACATTCAGTTGCTATTTCAGAGGTAGTCCAGATCAATGTGCATAAAATGTTACCATCTGGTACATGTAATTGCTGTGCTATACTTCAAAAAGGAATGAGGAAAAATAGCTACCACAGTGCTACAGACCTGTAGATTGTTTTTTAAGTAAAAACTGCTCAGTGCCTTTAAAATAAACTTTCAGTCACTGTAACATGCCTCTATTGCAGGAACTAGACTGAGATTGGTGCCTCAGTAGAATGATTTATGATTAATAGCCTCCGTAGAATGATTTCTAATTAATAGATGGATCTATTGTTTGAATGGTAGTTTATTTGGTTTAAAATAAAGCAACTTCTTATCCCAATATTGGATAATTACTCAGTGTTCATTAAAAATCCGTACAACTCTTGAGAGCAGGAGCTTAAAGGTCTGTGGTTGTAATGAAAGCAGGATAAATTTTTCAAAATCTTGTTTGCTGATTATTTTTGCCCTTCCCAACATCCCCCCAAAAACTGCCTTAAGAATAAATGTTACAAACTGTATTAGGTCAAAAATCTAACTGGGAGCTGCACAGATGTAAATTAGTCCTGTCATCGGATTATTAAAAGACTTTTGAAGACTCCACTGAGAAAAATAAATTCCTGATGCTCTTAAGCCATTTGCCAATGTTTAGTGTGTGTCATAGCTTTGATTAATAATTAAGTTTGTATTAGAAGAAAAATCCCAGATGTCACTGTTTTTCATTCTGTGTTCTGGTGGCATAGTACACTTAAATCAACCATGCTGCTCATCATAATTGCCAGCACAACCTGAACAAAAGAGAAATCTAGTGCTATTTCTTGGTCCCGAGTATAGGCATAGGCTGACTTGGGATTCTCATTTATTATTGAAGCCTTTCACAGCAAATATTAAACTGTACTTTTGTATAAAAAGCATCAAGCAATGGGGGAGGAAGAGGGAAGAAAATCTCCTCTGGAGCACTATGACATATTTGCTAAATTCTATGTAGTATAACCAAATAAACCCACAGAACATTCAATTATGGCTAATTATTGCTGAGTGTATGAAAACAGTCCACATCATTAATTGGAAATAGCAAAGGATGAAAGGCGATTCATTCTGGTGTCTGCAGAGCTGATGAGAGGTGTTACTTTGCTGACAGTAAAGGCTTGGAATTCCCACTAAAATTAAATGGAGCCTATATTGCAATTTCACAGTCATTTTTGTTCTTAATTAGCAGTTACATTTTGATAGACAATTTGAATGCTTGCAATAGTTCCTCCTGGTGAAAATGCTTTTGTTGGAGAAAACCTGGCTGGACTATTATTATAAAAGCAATCTGCGTTTGTCATCCTTAAATGGGCATTTTCAACATTTTCTTTGAAATCAGAGCTTTGTGCCTGTTCATTAGGTATTGCAGGTCACTTTGCTAACCCTTCACCTTGATCATATGGCAGGATCTCATAGAAATCTTGCTTTACACCAGAGTAGGTTTTCAACAGAACCGGGAGTGTGGAATCTCATCCTGGGTGAGCCTGCGAGAAATTTTGGGATCCCACAAGAGTGAGAGGTGTCAGTGGTGCCCTCTTTGATTTTGTTTTAGATGACAGGAGGGTGAGCCCTTTCCACTGTGTGTCACATTGAGAGAACATGGTTCCACTTGTACTGTTTATGTATGATGGAGGTAGGTCAGTGTATTTACACCCATGTGCTGCAGCTTCTTTGCCTTCCATTTTGTTTTACAATATACCCTTAGTTTCTAACCTTTCCTATAGGAAGGCAACTGGTTTATAATATCTGCTTTTTGTCTCTTTTCCTTAAACATTTGAGTTGAGAAAATAAAAGATCATCGATGAGCCCATTTTGTCTAAAAGTTAAGTCTGCCATAATTAGCTCTGCTTTGTATCTCCTTTGTAAATAGTTGAATCTGTCATGTTGCTAAAGTGTTTTAAAGAAAGAAAGTCAAATAGCTGAAAAGGTACAATCAAGACATTAGAGCTGTGGTATTGTTGCAGAATTTGTATTGTGTTTATGTGAAGCTGTTTCTAAATACTTAAATTTACTGCTTATGAGACATTGAAGAGGTTTTGCCAGTATTTCACAGGAAGAAACCAGGACCAGAAAATGTTCCTAGCTGAAACTTATGTTGGCTTCTGTTCTGATACTGGCTCAATATTTGCCGCGTTAGGTTGAGAACTTAAGCATTAAGGACATATTTGCATGTGGATCCATGCAAAACTAGGGTATTTTTTTTCATTTTTAAAACAGGGGAAGTTGTTTATCTAGACATAACCTCTGTATATGTAGAGAGATTCAGTGCTGAGCTCTATACCATATATTTTTCCTAGCTTTAACAGCTTGTCTGACAGTTACTGGTCTACAGCTGGCTGTGGTATTATTTATAAAGTTACTGAAACTTGCTGCAGTTAGACTATGCAGTCATCTTTCTTGTCGCTCCATCTTCCTGTTGGTTAAGAGTTTCTTTCCCTATGTTCTTAATTTTCATCCATCCTTCAAGGTTTCTTATCTACTGGCACTGAAATGTTTTAATTTTTTCTCTCTACCTGAAAAGAGATTTTGTAATAGTTTGGGATAATACAGATAACAGTGTGTAGTCAGAAACTGCACATCAGAAGTAATTAAATTTCAGAGGCTTCCTGGTGTTCGTAAACTGAAGAATTTCTATTCTACCAGTTAGGTTTTCAGTTGAGTCTCATGATTAAGTTGCAGAGGGGTGGACAGTCCAGAACTGCTCATAAGAAGATAATAAGGCTTTTAACTTCAGAGGAAATGCAAAGCGTAATAATTTGGCCTTGTATGGTGCTTTGAGATCCTAGGAGAAGTTTTATGTGTGCTGCTATTACTTGTAATGGCAGACATAATCCCGTCATATGGATAAGAGCTGTCCAGAAACTAGAAGTTCATACTCCTGGTGAATGTATTAAGAGTAAAATATCATAGTAAATGTATGTAAATATACGAAGACAAAAGTTTGAGGACCTGATAACAGAATCAAAAGCAGCCAAAATGCTTTTCAAAGGCATAACTGTGACTGCCTGAAGTAGCCATGATTGGTATAGCTTTCCCATGGTCCTCTCTAGTCACAATTTTTGAAACATAGCAGCTCACTTTTTACAGTTACATAACCTGAGGGTGTCTTTTTTTCTTGACATTGCACTGACATTGGGGTCGAGTAAAACATCATTTCATAATGGATGAGCTTTGTAAAGGATAAAGCCTGTCCTTGTGCGTTGTATTTTTGAAATGGAGTTGTTTCAGTGTCAGCCTGTTTCATTTCCCTCGAAGTGAGTTTCTGGCTCTCTCAAAGATCATTTGATGACTTTCTGCTAGAAATGAACATAGTTTTTCTCTCTCATGGCCTGCCTGGGCTAACCTTTTGGGGTCCTTGCCTTTCAAGCCATACCTGCGCAGGAGGCCTCAGTGTGGAAGGGGTGGTCCCTGGGGCTTGTTCACAGGGGTTGCTCGTTGGTTCACAGCTTCAGCAGGCTGTGATTTGTATCGTGCTTGCTGGCTCTCCACATAGTGTAACCTGTAGAAGAGAAAATAAGGTTGGTTGCGTCAATTGATCTATATCCAGTCTTTGCACTTGATTCAACAATGGATAGTCTCACTGACAGAAGTTATCAGTAGCAAGGCTGATATATTGATACTACAAACTATGCTTATTCCCAGGACAGTAGTCATCAGAACAAAAAGCTGTACTGCCTAAGAAGCTACGCCACTTTAAAAATCATGTGTGTCTCGGCAGTTGCCACTAGCTCCATAAGGCTCCTGCCTTCATCTGCCAGCCTGTTCACTGCTGCACCCCTCATGTTCTCATTCCTGCTATCTTGCCTCCCATTGTGGAGCTGGGGAGGGAGGGAAGCGGAAGGTCTCTTAAGAGGCTGATCCATTAGCCATAATTTTCTTCCCGAGTGCCTTGCAGGAAATCTGAAATAGACAATGGCAAATAAAATGTGGAAAACTCTCCTTTCTTAACCGAATGAAGTATATTTACTGAATTATCAGATGCATTTCTGGTGGCCTTTCTCCTTTTCATGCACAACTGCATAATCTTGCTGCTGCTAATCTCTTTGCTTTTCAACATGTTCAACGCATTCACTGTGAAACCTCCTATAGCTTTATATTTGTGGGTTTTGTGCTGTAATTATACTGATAATTCAGCTAAGATTAAAGCTTTCTGGAGGTAAGTAGAGCACAAATTTTCTCTGCTATAAGCTAATTTTGTTACTTACCTAGCTTCCTAACACTTCTTGCATAGCACACGTCGCTGAGCTTGCTAAAGCCACACAAGCTGTGGTTGCATGGCTTACATCTCAGGCTGCTCCCATTGTCCTGCTGCCTTTATCTGGGGTCTGATCGACTCAGGTCTATGGCTCTGGCTTAAAAGTCCACCCTACACCCAGCGGGCATCTTGCAGCTAGTGCTGCTGCCTGTATGGTACAAGTTCTTCATCCCCTTCCTTCCCCTGAGAACAATATCCAAGCAGTATCCCTCATCCTGTTCCTTTTTTAAAGTGCTAAATAATGCTACTTGAGAACTCCAGTTTGCCTGTTGTTTTTTTTTCTTTTTGAAAGCAAGTGTGAGAAATGTATTAATATTTAATCCTAACAATTTGGAAGAACTTGAAGCTACAATAAGATAGCCATGGCCATCTGTTATGAGCAGCAGAACAAGAATTTATTTAATAGCTTGGAAAGAGAAGAGGGACTGCCAATCACCTATAGATTTATTCCTTAATAAAGCTTGCACAGTCTCTGCAGAGGGAGATCCAGGTGGTGAAGGAGACACTCCAGACAGTGCTCATGCAACTTCAGCCAGCAAGGGAGGCAGAAGAAAAGGCTGGAGACTTCCTCTGTGACAGCTGGTGTCCAGGAAAACAAGACTTGAAGGAATAATGAGCAGAAAGAGCTGGTAGGATGACATTAATTCACAAAGGGCTGCTTTTAGTAACTGAATACTGTTTTACCAAGCCTCAGGGATCTCTTCTCTCCCTGCATAACTAATAACTAAATCAATTATGGAGCAACAGAGCCTGGAGGTCTATCATCAGAAGTATGCTACACAGCCTCACATGTTCTGGCACAGATTGGGAAACAGCTTTCAGAGCAGAGCAGCCCCTGTAAATGTGTAGATTACAAATTGATACATTTCAAGTGAGTCTGCAAAGTTGCCTTTAATGTCAGTGAAATGTTCTCCTTGAAGACTCATAAACAGTATCTGTCTTCCTTACTGGTGGATTTTTTCCTTCTGATTTAAAAATGTAGCCTTAAAGCTGGAACATGGAGTATTTCTTGAAAACTAGCTGTAAGAACAACTTTTTTTTTTTCCCCTCTTCCTTTGGCTTTAACAGCTTTCTTACACTGAATGCATTTTCACATTCCTGCAATAATTAAATCAATAGGATGAAATTCAAGCTAACAGCATTCTTTCAGCTGAAATTTGGACCTCATTTACTCTGTGGTATTGAGTACCGTGGAGGTAACTAACAGCAACCCCTATAGCAGTAGCTTAACTCGTTTCATTTACATATTAATATAAACTTGCTTTAGTATTACAGGGGTTGCAAAGCACGAAGAATTATTACATTGGTAATTTGTCTACCTTAAATACTGTGTGAATGATATGTCATTATGTCTCCTTGTTAAGATTATTACTACTGTTATATTACTTTGATCTTCCTTATAAACTTCAACAGGAATGCAGATTTTTTTTTGCAACAGACAGGTATATGTATATATATGTAAACCTGTATTTTTATAGGAAATAGAACCACTGCTCAACTGAAGCCAACTAACATAAATGATCTATACTTAAATCATTGTTCCAAGCAGTTAATACCTGTAGGAATTCCTCATGTACTTTTACTTGGATACCAGTATATCTCTGATGTCACAAAAAAATTCTGCTTCTGTCATTTGTTGCAGGGGGAGAATTTAAAAAGAAAATCTAGTTGGGTTTTTTTTTTTAATTAAGCCAATAGATGAAGAAAACGTCTTGCACCTCAGTACTGTACTTTTTATACGATTGCTCTGACATTTTTAGGATTACTTTTTTCTGCTTCTTCAGTTACTCATTTTACAACCACATTATGAATGTTTTTACTAATTCCGAAGGTCGTTGGACTACTAGCCCACTAAGACTGTGTTCAATTTTTTTGCGAGTTTTAATACTAGTTGAAACTTCTACCTCAATGTTAAGGATAGAAGGGAAAAAAGTTCCAGGCAGCCAAGACATACAACAGGATTATAATTGCATCCAGGAGCATGCAGTTGGCAAAGCAAAGCTCAGGTGGTTGCTATAGTCATCAGATCCTCAAGGTGGAATTACAGCTCTGTAATTCAGAACATGGTTGACTTTTCTCTTTGTGTAAAATATGAGCCAGCATCCTTGTTGTGGTAAAAACTTTTGGATCTTCATCTTGTCTGGACTGTGCCACTCAATTCCCATTCAAGTCCCCAGTCTCTTGCTGCTCCTCTCTTTGACCAGTTGCTTTCTCCAAGTTTTTCTGGACAGTCCCTTTTCAATCCCTACCTCCCCATAGCAGATTTGGCACTTTCTGAAATGCACCCAGACAGAAAAACAAGGCATTTGTCTCCAGTTTAAGGCAGCCCAATAAGCATGGGTAGCAGCCTGTGCACCCTGATGTGCACCCTGATGTTCACCCAATGCACAGGACCAGCTCCCATCCTGTGGAACCCACCTGAGTTTAGATAAATGGCAAAGAAAGCACACTGACAAGATCAGTCTCTTACAGCCGTTTCCTTAAGACCTGTAGAACCTCGTGGGTTAACACCACAGAGGGGCCCAGGTACTGAGTTTCCAGCTATGAGCTCTTATATAGGATGATGACAATATGATGGCCAGTACACTAAGGTTGCATGACCCTCCTTCTCCCACACACTGAGGGGTGTGTGGAGTTTTGTGCTCTGACTAAGTAGTGCCTGCAATGTAAACAGTTGGTAGGCCCCGTAAGTAAGTGCCTTGGAGCCAGCTAAGCATGAAGTCTTCGTCCTTGCTCAGCAACCATCACAGAGGCAGGAGAACAGTACCCTCATTCTCACTGCCCCTTTCTTGAAGACATTTCCACTCTATTAAAAAGCCAGTGTGGCTTTTGTGTTTCAGAGCACTGCTGCATTTTAATAAAAACTCAACCTATGCAACCACTTTAATAAGACACTGAACTCCTGAGGAGAAGGGAAACTGAATCAGTCATCATTCATGTCATATTTGTCTCTGTTAACATTTACACATAATGTGGACTACTACTACTTTAATTTGTTATTCCAGTAACTTCACTGTTTGTTGTGGGAAGTTAGAGCCAGTAATCATTCCTTTTCTCAGACATGCTGAATAATAAGCATACTTAAAGAAAGGTATACTATGCAGTGTGTTAGCTGCCTTTTATTGGTGGGTAGAAAACTTTCAAATAAAGAGAAGAATGTTTTAAACTAACCCAATGCCTGTTTGCATTCTGTGCAGCGTACAAGGCTTTAGAAATTTCATCCTGGGGAGGTGGGTGGGGGTGAAGAGGGGAGGAGAGGAGAAAGAAACCATGTGTGTGATTGTTACTGTGCTGTTGACATCAGCAGCGCCTCTGCTTGGGAAATTCTGTGATGCGTTCTGGAAACAGTCTATAAAGATGCATTCAAGACCAGAGTCTCACAGCAAAATGTAGCTATTTTCATTGTGAAAGGAAGAGAAATAGCATGCGGTGAGCTATACAGACAGATAAACCTGCTGTGATGAGAAGTAAGAGAGCATCTGTGGTATCCCAAGGACATGTTTCACATATGCTTGCTAGGACTCCATCACCTCCAGGTGAACTCAAGTCTCTCAACAGAAATAAGCCTCTTTCTCATTTCTGAGCAGGGTGCTCTCCCTATCCAAGACCTCAGCCCTTAAAGTTTTGAGGAGTACACAGACAGGCATACAGGCTTTGTGTGTTAAGCCTTTGCCACATCAAAGGAATCATAGAATTGTTTAGGTTGGAACCTTCACCAGGTTCTTTGCTCTTCCAAAGCACATGCAATAGACTGCTTGAGGAAAGGTGCAAGATGAGGAAGCTCACCTCAAGTAGTCTGTTGCATGTGCTTTGGAGGAGGAGGAGTTAGTTATGTTTCATATGCACCACCAACACCACCCTCACCCACGTACAGACATACTCAAGGGTCTAAAGGAGAAAGCAAAGAGGGAACAGCACCCCAAAAGGTGTTTAGCTCCAGCCCAATATTTCTTTTCACAATCAATTAGCCAATCCATTCTTTCTAAAGCATGACAGCTCAGACTTTTGCTATCATTACTTGTTAAATCAAGATAAGCACATCTTTTCTAGAGCACTGGAGAAGGCTGTTCAATAACGGATCCCAGATAGTGCTGGAGAGAGCTCCAGGGTAAGATTAGAATAATCCTCATGTATCCTCTTAGTTTACTATCCTATTATAAATGAGACTGGGACCAAGAGATTTTTTTTTTTAGTTTCCGAGGTTAACATGCTATAAAGAAGCTCTAAAGTACTATTCACATGTGGATATTTTCCTGTACTGTTAAAGAAGATAATAGAAGTTTCTAGCTAGATTAATAAAAAGGAAAAGGAAGAAAGGCCTGTGAATATAGGAGATTTTTTCCTGAACCTGAAAAGCAGCCAAGCCAGCAGCCGCAGTAAAGCATTTCTCACAAATTTCTAATGAAGGCTTGTATATGAGGCCTGGGAAAAGAACATCTGGGGTTGAGTGAGTAAGGAAATGTCTGAGTTCTTCACATGCATGGCATTCAGCCACTCTTGCCTGGTTTTCTTGTCTGGTAAAGCAGTGTCCTACAGAAGGGGGTGTTGCGGCATTGTCCAAGACACACACAAGGTCAGTACATCACTAGGCTATTTGTTCTTATAATCATCTGCAAAGTTGAACAAATAGTTTATAATAAGCAGTCATACAGGAATACTAACTGGAAAATGAGAGAAAATATTAAAATAATCAGAGTCACGGCTAGGAGACACATCATGGGTCTCACTGGAGAAATGGAAAATTAAGAGACCTTTCCACAGCGACAGTCCAATTTACAATAAGAAAACAACCACAAATGTATTACTTTTCTGACAATGAGACTGTGAAACACCAGAGGAAACGCCTCTGGATTTTATGTGTATCAGCTCAGTCCCAAAACCTATAGCTTGTGCTCACTCTCAGACTTCCCTCTAGGAGCACCCCAGTGCCTGCAGCCTGGAGCCAGGCATAGTGCTGGATATAGGAGCTCCTCCAGGGCTGCACTGGGAGTCAGTGTCACAGGAACTGGGTTAGAGATACCAGGGCGAACCTGTTCCACTCCTTGGGGATTGGGAGGGGCATTAGGGACACATCCATCTCACTATTTCTGTGCTCTTCTAGAAACTTAAACATTTTATTTTCCTATTGTTTAAAGCACATTTTCAGAAAGTTCCTTGTGCGTCATCCATGAAATGTGAAAGGACCAGGATTAGTTTCTCCTGGCTCCAATACAGTAAGGTCAGGCAATGAGACCTGCTTGTTCCTTAGCTACTGTCTGATGAGTTTGGATCAAAGTTTACCCCTGTAATTTCAAAAACAACAGTTCCTGGAGCAGCAGCTGCCTGGCTGACCAGGCTATTTTCCCCACTTAGACAGCAATGCTGAAGAGCAGGAACATGGTATCGGTACCTTCACACAGCACTGACAAGGCTTTACAAAATGGTGCCAACTCCACTGTCCCCACAAAATGAAAGTGAACAAGGCTTCAGGTAAAGAGGTGCAAGAATGGCTGAGATTAGGAAAATCTAACTTTCTCACAACAGACCAACAAACCTGAGTACCAGTAACTTAGCCAGCTAAAGACCAAAGTGTGACCCACTCGTGTCCTTTAGTGTTTACATTGGGAAAGATTTCCACTGCCTACTGGCAATTTCATTTAGCAGAATCCTCCACAACAGAAAAATAAGACATTTCTAGGGAGGGCGAGGATTGACCATTGGAGCAAAAAACTGTCTCAAAGTTAAAGCAAGCTTGGGATTTTATTTTTTCCTTCTTTTCTAAAATTGTGAAGGCGGCCCTCCTGCACTGCAGATGTAACACATTTGATTCAGGAAGCACCACAATGCAGTTTCATACATGCATGATTTGGATGACACTGACAAGTAGGCACAGTGCTTTATCTTAAATATAGGAATTTTCTTTAGTGGCTTTAAAAATAAAAAGTAAAAGGGCACAGAAAGAACAAAGGCTTTGATAAACTGTTGTTTAGCAGCAGAGGTAGAGTTGGCAGACAGAGCAGCTGGGTGTCTGCAAGCTGGAACAACCTATTTACCTACTCTCTGATCTTGACCTTAGCTGAAAAGGGCAAGTGAAACCAAATATTAAGGAAGGGCTTATTGTAAATCTTTCCTGGGATGCCAAGACGAAAGCTATTACAAAATGGTTCAGAGCTTGACTAGGCAGGAGCCGAGGGTTTCAAGCCAAATTCCCTCTTTCCTCAGGGTCAGCAGGTTAAACGTGGCTGGGGGCACATTTCATGATGCAGCACCAGGCAGGATGGGGTGATGCCAGCACTGGACTCATGTCTGGGAGTAGAGGCATTGCTCAGCACTCGCACTGTGCTCTAGCCTAACAGGCAGCACAGCACAGCATCCTCTGCAAAAGAAGAAAACCCAGAGGAAGCCAAACAGCACCATAGCCATCAGGCACTGCTTGTTTTGGCTCCAGTGCTGGCATTTTATTAGCCTATTGCCACTTGTTTTCATTAAGTGAGAAGGAAAAGGTGAAGAGAGCACCCTGCCTCTTTCACAGCCATACATGATTTGTCATTGCTAATTCTCTATAATGAGCTGTAGCAAGTGAAGCCAGTCTCTTTCCATTAATCCTGACAAGGAAACATTTCTTCTTTGTCTTCCCATCAAGTGCCCCAAAGTCTTTGAGTGAATATGTGCTACAGCTGTACCAAACCCTCAACTCTCCTTGAAACTTCTCCTTAGCATCATGAACAGAAGGCAGCAACACAGAGCAGCTCTTCCAGTACAGTAATACTCCCTGATTATGACATGGGAACAGTAAAGCTGCGATGCCTTATTTCCTTCTTTTTACTGTATTTTTTATTGTCTTGAATTGGAAATGTAATATTGATTAGGTCTTCTTAAATATCAATGCTTAGTAATCCTATTAAAATAAAGATCTTCTGTAGTGGAAAATAAAAGAAATGAAGCAGCAATGGTGTCTCCTAAAAGATAAATAAATCAGCAGGCCTGGTTAATGTCTCCTCTTCTGCAGCCTTAGTTCTTGGGCTTTAGAAAGTTCTTCCCAGAAGATATATTGAGGCCAGGGGTACAATCATTCAGGGATTTCTTTATTCACTTTCCCTATAAATTGGTAACAGACCCTGCTTATCTTTTGCAAAAGATATTGGAAAGCATCAAGTTTTGCCTCCTAAACTGTTAGTGATTACAGGGTCATTTATTATGGAAGGTGGTATTTAGCTGTAGGAGTTGAATCAACAGGAGAAAATAATCAGGGTGGTTGTCCTTTCCTCCAGTCAGTCTTCCCCTGGGTAAAGGCTTAGGCAGACAGATGTACTCCACATTCATCCTTTTAACACCTTTAACATATGGTTTATGCATGACCTAAACAGTGCACAGATTTGAAAGAAAGGAGCTAATTTCATACTGGAATTCAAGAGGGTTTTTTTCCCCTGTCTGCTAGTCATCTTTTCATTTCAGTTCTTTCATTTCCCTGCACAACATTCTGCCTCTGCCATGGGCTGCATCTCAGCTCAGAGACACGGGTGGTTGTGGCAGTCCTCACCCCTGCACTCCACACATGTTCGCAGGCACGCACACACGCGCTCTCACACAGTCCAAGGGACTAAACAGAGCTTCACCCTCTCTCCTTTGGGTTGAAGCCTGCTGAAATGTTGCTCAGGAGAGGCAAGCATGCCTGTCAAGGATTAAGGATCTGCAAAGGTGAGCTCAAAGAAAGCTGTTTTCATCAGTCTCGCACACATCTGCCTCTTCAGAAGTTAAGGCCAGCCTGACACAGAGCAGAGCTGTTTGTAACCACATGCCCAAAGCATCTGTAAAATCTTCGCCTTATCACTGCAGAAGCACTGACAAAACACTACCAGATTGGAAAGAAAGCTTAGTTCCACTGGCTGAAGTGGGAGGCAGAAGGTACAATATGGGTAGGCAAGAGCTCGCCCTGCCAGTTCCCCCAGAGGGGGAAGAGCTGCAGGACCCTGTCAGCACCCCACACACCTGAGCTATGGTACTCAGGCTTTCATGGGGGTTTATCAGCTGCAGTAAGAAGTTCACACACCCCCTTTGAAAGGACAAAGCAAACTGATCTGCCTGGAAGTATGACACCCCCAAATTCAAGAGTCAAGGACAGTCTGGTTCTCCATCTGGCCCTATCAAAGCTCAGCTGTATGATCACAGGCTTTCTGCACCAAACTGTACCAGGCTCAGGTATAGTTAATATATCAGTCCTGTGTGGTTACTGTGTAGCTCAGTGTCCTGGGTTCAGCAGTAGCAGTCATTTTTCTCCTTCTTAGTAGCTGGTGCAGCGCTGTGTTTCTAACTTTCAGCCTGAGAACAGTATTGATAACACCAATGTTTGTAGCTACTGCTTAGAATGTTTAGACGGAGCAAGGACATTCTGAGCCTCATGCTCTGCCAGGGAGGAGGTCGGAGCGGTCGAGGGGGGGAAGGAGACAGTGAGG
>WYDI02028502.1:62213-104260 GCA_009867235.2 Psittacus erithacus
TGCTTTGGAAGCATTGGAGATGGAAGGCAGCTGTATGGAGTCCCCAACGACAAGCTGCAGAAACTGCTGCGGGGGGGATCACCATGTTGGTACACAAATCGTGGATGGTGGCAAATGCGCTGTGGGGGTGGTTGCAGAAACCGCTGGAGGATGATGGCTGAAAGTTAGAAACACAGCGCTGCACCAGCTACTGAGAAGGAGAAAAATGACTGCTACTGCTGAACCCAGGACACTCAGTTACTAGTTGTGAAGGATTTCAGAGAAACAGGAGAAATGAACTTCTCATACCTGATAGGCAACTCCAAGTTATCCCTAAATAACCAGTAATTAACCAGCCCAGCACTACTCTCATTGAAGGGGGATGAAAGGGGAGAGGTCACTTTCCCTCTGGGATTTTAAACACATCAATGCTTTTGAGGATGTAAACCCAAGTCCCTAGTAAATTTTATCAATGCCCTTACTACAAAAAGAGAATGCTCTCAGTGCTGTCCAAGCTAAGCTTTTCTAGTCTGTCTTCCTTCACTAGTCCTAGGATGAAATCCACATGCCTCTCTATTCTTGCCAAACTCAACACTTGCTCGCTGGCAGTCAGGTCTCCTGGCCAGTCTGTCCCCAGTGCAAGGACACACTGTTCACCCGGCACAGGATGTTCAGACGCTTTTTTTGGTCTACATCTCTTCTGACTTTGGACACCACTTTGATTTTCAAAATGCTAACAATGAAGTCTGGGGTAAAAAGCACACAAAAAAACCCCAAAGTGTCGTGGTCATCTGCAGTTAGGCAGAGATTTATGCGATCCTGGGTTGATGAAGAGGAAATTAAGCTCATAAGATACCCTTCATGAAGCACATGACATGGAAGACAGACTCCGTGACTACACAAACAGCACTGCCTGTTAGAGTGCAGTGACTTGGTGACAAGATTTCTACCATATACTCTTGCAAATCTCTGTCACTGAATGCAACTTCATTCTCACCCAGAGTGAGCAAGTTGCCCTAGCAGGAGCCGCAAGTACAACATCAAATGCTGGTACTTAACCTCCAGTCATTGGCCAAGAGGTTGCAGTGCTAGCATAGTCTCACAAAAAGGCAGAAAAGTTTCTCCCATGCTATTTTTGGGCAGAAGGAGGACTTGACAACTTCTGCTCGCATGGAGGAGCAACACCCATCTGCATTTGGGAGGGACTTGGATTGAATTTCAGCAAGCGCCACATACACAGGCGAGTCCAGGGAGCAGCTCCACTTCCCATGGCCTCTGCTACTCCTCTGTGAGCCTGATGCTGATTTCCAGCTGCTCTTTCTACCTGCTGATGCCCTCTGGAGTTTCTCCTTGCAGGTATTAAGCCTCTCTCATAAAGGACACAGTATAAGATTGTATATAATGGGCTGTCAAAGGGAAAGCTTCTCCTTCATACATACATTCAATACAAACTTCAACACATGCATTCCCACCTCGCCCTCTTCTAGGCTAAACACTGAGTCTTGAGCCAAATCCCACCTGTCCTTCCAGGCATGGCAGGCAATTTGACTGCTTTAAAACATAAACAAGAGGCAAAGAAAGCCCAACCCAGAAAGTAAACTGGACTGCTCTGTTAAGAGTTTCAGATCTGTCAAGTGTTCTCTGCCACTTTTTATCACAAGTCAAAGTAATCCTTTAAGAGGTTTTGCTGGAGAGAGCGTTACAGCGTGCAGGATCATGTAGAGTTCTCCAAGGAGAATCACAAAGCAATACCAGCAGAAAAACCGAGGCAAGAGGCATGCCACTGACATGGCTCTCAAATTCTGCTCTTAAAACATTAGGGAAACCTGAGATTAGACAGACACTCACACAGGGTCCTTACAGCAGCAGCCAGTAAGTGCTTTTCATTTCTGAATTGCATCTTTACAAGCAGCACTGACCCAAATGTAAGATTTAAGCACAGGAAACAATTTACTGCCCCTTTTGGAGTAACAACTGAGCTGCTTAAGGAAAGCTTGACCTAAGGTGATGAGATAAAAAACTGCCATCTGCAACCACATCCCTAGAGCATCTGAACTCTGCTTGGGCTCCTTGTGCGTGTCTCTCCTTTGAAACTGATGTAAGACAGTCCTCTCTTAGCTCATCCATTTCATACTCATAAAATAACAGGAATGACAACATTTGTCACTGAAACTCTGCACCAGAAGGTAGTCAGTGCAAAGTAAAGTACAAGCCTGGCTTCTCCAGCTCAGCTCAGGGACGAATGTGAAGCTCTTAGAGGCAGATAGGAACTTGCTCTTCTTGCAATGAGCAGAAAGCAGACTCAGGCCAGACCCTGAAAAATTGCTACAGATTACCCATGAGTCTGACACTTTTCATTCTGTGAGGCATGAGATGCAAGGCAGGTCCCTGCAAAGGGCACAATTTAGCATAACTTACTTCATGGGTCACTCTGTGTGAGGGTTTGTAAGACCCCAGAGCACATCATGCATTTCGGGTGATGGCAGCACTGCCATCGGTGGTGGATTTGCTAAGGAAAATACTGTCTTAGATTTTTTATTTCACCTCTTGTCCAAAAAACGTTGTGAATATTTTCTTCTCAGCTGAAACAAAGTTCCTGTTATAAAGGGTGTGGGGAATTATTCTAATGTGGTGATGCTGCCCGACTGTTTTAAAAAGGAAACATGTAGTCCTCATCTTTCACCACAATAATGGGATAAATGTAACTCAGCAATGCTAGAGATCACCTGGGAAGAGCAAGGTATTATTTTTCCAAACCAGGAAAAATAATGCCTTCAGCCATCTTTTGAATTAAATATTTGCAGTCACAAAGGAGTGAGGACCCATATTCTCAGCAGTCTTATCTATCATGACAGAGGTGCTTACATATTCATACATAATGCCTGCCCACACTGGTCCACAGCGTTAGTCACTACCATCGCTCTGTGGGTAGCAAGACAGTGCAGAAGGTGGTGTGTGTCTTCTATATATTGTGTCACGTGAATTAATAATCACGATAAAAAAAAAAAAACAACAAAAAAACCCAACCCTGCTGCCCTATTGAATGTACTATGTTTCATGCAGAAATCAGGGCAGAGAGTATCTAGATGAGGGCTAGATAATCAGGACTTTTCAACAGACCCTGCAATTCCCTCTTTGGGGTGCACAATATTCCCAGCTAATCTGCAGGGTTGTTTTCTCCTTCCCCACCACACAGCCCTTTGGTACTATTCATTCCTATATGCACATACAGGACCCTGCTTTCCTCATGACATGGGCTAGTTAACTAATTCTGATGCAGTAATTAGCTGGTAAAAGTAGGTCTATGCTTTCTTATTTAACACAACAATGCTGTAGTTCTTGCACCAGAGAAGCTTCAGAGGGCAGCTGGGCACATTTTGGATGGCCATGCTGCCCATTGCACTGCACTGCAGCTTGCCCCACTTGCACAGCTCCACAATGCTGAAGAGCAGCTGTGTGCACAGTGACAGGGTGCTCTGCATCAGGAGACACAAAGAGACATGCCAGGACCAAAGCAAAGACCATATCTGCATCGTAAATCACTTCACTGGTATGTTCCAGACATGCTATTGAGCCAGATCACACTTTAACACATCAGACATGTTTTGTATGAGAGCTCTGGCACATCAGTCTCTGTGTTAGATGATGCTTAGCCAGTTTAGCAGTAGCTCAGTGAGAGTCACAGAGCCCATAAGCCTGTTTTGACTCAGTAGCCACGTCATGGGTCGTGGTGCCAAACAGTCTGCAGACAAGAAGTAACAGCTCTATCAAGCCCCACTGAATCTGGGAACAGGATGAGCATCCCCAGGACTCCTGGGAATGCATTTCACATGCCATTTTGAACCACAGGTATCAGTTTACCCTGCAAATGCTACCAAGTTTTAAATATCAAATGCTCTGCATGAACATGATATTTCTCCTCACCTTCCCCCACTCCCCACCCTCAGGGCCATATTGCCCTCCTCTCTATTTCCAGCTTGCAGACTTCTTAGTGAAGCCTCAGCATTTCTCTTAACTCTCCGGTCAGCACTAGATAGACACCAGGGCAGATGCACTGTGTGACTGAAACTGAGGGAGTGTTTTATTTTGGGAAGGTAGTTCTGAACTTTGTCAGGAAAGAGACTATTGACTAACCTGGGGCAAGCCAGGACCAGTACCCACTCTAACATCCATCAGTTTACATATTCTGAATTAGGAAACGTGGCTGTTTGGAGGCCAGTACGCACTAGACAGGTCCAGCCATGGTTCTGCTAAGCGAAGCAGGGCAGAGTTGTCTGCTCCCCTGTGCTGAGTATCTGACATGTGAGCCAGCAGAGCTACATCTGTCTCTCCCCTCCTCCAGTAACCTTCACTATGGATATTGCATCCCAATGCCACTGAAATTAATGGCAATTTACAATACATGTGGCCTGGGACACAGGCTGGCTGTGGATCTCTGGATCATTTCCTGACTTTCAGCCGGAAAAGGACATTTAGGGGGCCTGGGGAGGGTACTGAGGGGCCCATCTACATTTGCAGAGGAACACATGAAACTTGCTGAGAGAAACCGTGTTATTAGCCACTATGAAGACACCTCCATCTCATAGCAGATGGCAGTATCACATACTGAAGCATTTTTTAAAGTGCTTTATGTGCCAGGAAGCGGTCACATCAGGTTAGCAGTTCACAAGCATGCTGGAGTTCAGAAATTCATTTACTGCTGTTCCAACACTTCCCAAATGGCACTTGTGAGCCCTGGTTCCCCTCAATAACTATATTGCTATTTCCTTGCCCCCAGTAGCTGGAGGATGCATTTTATGTGTTTTCTCTCCCCAGCATGGATTCCTACAAACACTTCACTTTTATCAAGCCTCTGTGGGGTGGGTTACTCCACAGCACAACTCATCTGCCCTGCCTGGTTTTGTGCATCTTTAAAGAGAATACATTGAACAGATCCAGGGTCCAACAAGTTATGGGCACAGAACCCACAGGAATGTGACCTCCACAGGCTGGCTTCAGTCCACATTAATTATGTAAACTTTGTGACATAAAACATAGTTCAGACAAATACTGAACTGGTGTTTTCTCGCTGCTGCTCCCCACTTAAGTAAGAAGGGTTCAATGCTACAGGTGTGAGATGATCACATCACAAGCAACTCCAGCATCCTCACTTTCAGGAAGTATGGAGGATGCTCAACAGCTTAGTGGAGGGGTCAGTTACTTAACTCAAGCCCTGATCCCCTGAGGCTGGTGATTTTTAACTTTATCTTTCAGTCACATTTAATGTGTAAGGTGTTCCAATTTGGCCACAACCTCCTTTGAGTATAGGTTGCAGTCACATTCCTCAGCAGCCTCTGTAGTTTTTAAAAGGCTCTGATGAGCTCATGAAATGGCATTCCGTTGGACCCAGAGGAGGCATTAGCTTGCTAAGTCAGGTGAAACATTTTTAAAAGGATACTGCCAGGGATATTCAAGCAATTGCCAAAACTAAGACGGAGAGGTAGGATTCAAACAGTGAAAAGCCAGTGAGCAGCCTTAGATGAGCTATTCCCTGTGGGGACTGGGACCCTGAAATTGCAGAGTTAAGCCAGAGAGTAAGAAATGGATGAAGATGGGGCGAGTTTATTCTCAAAGGTGAGCAATGTAAACCACAATCTGGGATTTTAAGATTGCTTGCGTTTGCATAACCAACACCAAAGTAGGAAAATAAGAACATGTAAGTGAATCCATGGATTATATTCAAATAAAACCCCGATTATGCTGTCCCTTAAAGCAAGTTTAAAGGATGGTGAAGTTTTTCTGCCTCCTAAATGTACAATTAAGGTTGTGCTCCAAAAAAGTCAAATTGTCACTGCCAACCAGAACGCCAGCTGTGGGAGCGCAACAATGCCTTACTAGACAGGTCCTAATAGGGATAAGAAAAAAAGCCACAGGACATGGAATAGCACATCACAAAGCAGTGTCTGGTAATTCTGCGTTTCTTTAGCTCAACATGGCCAGGTCCCGTGGGTTAAAAATTCATGGATTTGTATAATCCATACAAATGCAGTTTCAGGTCTTTATGGCTCTTAGCAAGCTCTGCATACTGGCCATGTGCTACAAGTACTTCTCCAATCTTGTTTTCTGACACACCACCACAGCCCCCTTATCCCTCCCAAAAAAAGCGCATCACCAAGTCACTAAGTCCTACGTTATCTAGACTGAAGTTTGACGCTTTTGATCTGTCAGGATTGAAGACTACACGTGGCCCAGCACAGGAGCTTATTTCCTTATCTCTTCCTCCACATCCCTCTTAATCTGTACGGCCACACAAAAATATTCGGGGCAGATGTCAGGCAATAAGGTCTGTAACACCAGTCAGATTTTAATTACAGGCTTGTCCCAGACTTACCACACACACTGAGCTTGTCTCAGGTTAACTGCCCTGTGTGGATATACCTGGCAAGACCCAGATGTTGAGACTGCTATTGCAACAGAAGTGGTTATTGCTGGCCCATGCCAGCAGGCTGCAGAGGGCAGAAGGGCTGTCTCTTTGGCCTTCCCTCCCCTCTCAAATGCCTGTGTAAGGGCCAGCTCAAGGCGCTGCAAACACGAGAGCACAGGCGCAGAGCAAGCGTCTCCCTCCTCTGCAACACTCAGCAAAGAAAGGGGCTGCTTTCCCAGAAGGGATGGATCTTCCTGGAAGGCATCATCTGAAACACCTTCCAGTGGCCAGTCCAAGACCTGGACAAGCCTGTGCTACATTTGCCTCTTGCCCTACATGCATGTAGCTAAGGTAGCTAAAAATCCTGAGGATATTTCAGGTGCCACAGCTAACCCAGGATCTTGCTCATAGGATATGCAACCTGCTCCTAGAACAAGCACATGGGACTTCACTATTCTTTCGTTTCTGCCACCAGATCTGTTTCCAGTCCACTTGAGCCCTGGTCCGATATTTGGGTATTTCTGGTGCTGGAGAGGAAGGTGAGACTTCAGTGTACTCTGTCATGCCACTGCAGGAGGGGGAGAGCTGTTTAAACCAGCAGCTCAGCCTAGGTACAGTGCCTAGTTACTCTGGCAAGACAGAGGCAAAAGGCAAGTTCCAAGGACAATTCATCATCTCTTTTGCCCACTGGCTCTGCAGGAAGCCTATGGAGCCACACAGGTAACAAGCTACTGAACACCAGTTCTCCCTAGAGGTTGCTTCAGGAACAGGCAATTAAGGAACAGCAGCCATGGGAAGTTTCAGCCTGTCACCCACATCACTCTTCCAGACATGGGGGTTTAAACACTGTTGAAGGATGCCCTTTTCTGACAGCCCCAGGTCTCGATACTCCCAGCAGGAGGGAAGCCAGACTAGCTCCCTCCTGCACAGCCAACATGCTCCATCCCCATGCTGCAGGGACACCTTCAAGAGCCACAGGCAGAGCTCACTTTCTCTGACCTGTTATGTTAATTCCCCCTATGATGGAGACAGGCAAGAACTATGACAGTTAATAGCAATTATAATGAGGGGTAGAAACAATCCTTTTTCCAGTTGAGGTCGATAACAAGGCTCCCATGGGTACCTATGGGAAGCAGATTAGGACTGTTACAGGAAATTAAGACGTAGGCAGAGGAGTGTGGAAGGAGCCCTGGAGAGGAGTTTTGAAATTCTTGTAGCCTGATGAGAAATGATTGACTTATTTTCCCAGCTGGATTTTAGGAGAAGAGGCAGAGTTGCATGTAAAGAAGAGATGTCATGCATTCACTGGAACAGGCAAACCACAAACATTATTCACTCGGCTCTAAAGCCCTTCTCTAAACTCCAATGGATGCAATTGTACATACTGTTCTGGCCTTCCCTCCAGCTAATACATATCTCACTTGCAGTGAGCTTCACCCAAAGTAAAGACAGGGAGCCAGTAATGACTGGCCTTATTCGCTACCAGCTTATCCAGTGCAGCATTTCTTAAGCACAGACTCTTAGATGTGGGGACAGGAGAGATGCCCTGGCACCTGAACCAGGGCTGCAGCCCTGTTACACGGATACCGGTAGTCCTAAAACCTCAGAACAGGGCTCTCAAGGCATGTAGGACAGGGGTGAAACTTCTTCTGCACCACCGGCATTTCATGCAAGCAGAAAAGCCTCAGTTTCAACAAGCTGTGACATAGCCTCCCAGCAGGGGAGGGTTTCCACCTTCCCAATCTCTACTGGCCTCTTCAGTCTGGAGTCAGGGCTTCACTTTTCACTTATGAATCTGATCTCCAGAAGGCCTCAATGGCCACTAAAGCAAAGTCAGTGCCAGCCTGACTTCTCCAGTGCTTTCAGTCTGGTCAGCAGCAGTGGCAGCATCCCCAGCTTAGAGCCTGTACTCTCCCACCCTGTGTGCCCAGGGCATGCTCTCTCTCCCTCTGCACACAGATGGCTGGCAGCCGTGCCAGTTAGCATGAGCTCTAATTTTGCTTCCTGATGTGAACACAAGCACCTGGGACAGAAACCAAACAGCCTGCCTTACTTCACTGAGCAACCAGGTCCCAAACAGCTGATGCTGCATTATCAGCAAGGACCACATCCAAGTACTGGCTCATTAGTTACCAGCCCTCCAAGCCATTTAGGGCGAACTAAACAGAAAATGCTTCTGGTCTCTGAAGAGCTGCTCTTTCTCCAGTTCAAGACTCACCTCCATTCATGGTCTTCCAACACGCGAAAAATGTTTGCTTTCCCCTTTAAGGCAGGGTTCTGCTGTTTCAAAAAGCATGTAAAGCATGTATTGGATGCCAGTTTTCCAGGTAGCTAGGTCTGGACAAACACATTGCTCTGTTTAAGCCAAAATAGTGTAGTTTTTCCCCTGATGAGCTCAACACTTCTGCCCAGCTGTACAGTGAAGCTGGAGGATTTGTAGACCCAGAACCATCAAAGAGCAATACTCTGGGATGCTATGACTACCCAAATTTTGCATGGACAACAGCAGAAACCCACAGACTAACACTCACCCAGACAGTAGAATTTCAGTGAATGTTCTTTGTTCTACATGGCAGCTCCTTACCCTCCACACCCTGGCTGCCAAACATAACAGCATGAACAGGAGGCTAGGGTATAGGCTCTGTTTGTTTATTCATGGAAATGGGACTACACAAATAAAAGTAGGGAAAACAATCCCTCCCCTACCCCCAAACAGCAGTAAAAAAAAAAAGTGATTAGATTTTTCTCAGCTACATCTCAGTAGCAGCTGAGATTCTATCCCTTAAATGGACAATAGCTACATTTCTCCTATATTGTCTCCTTCAGTTAGGCTTCAAGGAGCCACAAAGGTTATGTCAGTCTTTCAAGGAGAGCAGTGCTCAGGCTTCCCACCATTTTCTGTGGAAGCTGCAGATGCTCTGACCTGTGAAGATCAGGATCCTTCAGGTCAGGTACTTTGAGTCAAGTTTGTTCAGTTGAGTAACAGTCTGGAAGTCAACAGTGAAGGGAGGAGCTGCAAGGCAGAAAAAGGCTTGGCAGTCCCAAAAGAGCCTTCCTCGGAAAGTACAAGCTCCCACTTTTGATGATCCAGTGTCACGATGAAAACATTTCAATTTTTAAGAACTATTTCATAGAAGATCTCTGAATTAGTGATGGCAAAATCCTACAAGTGCCTACAACCTTTTAATCTGGCTTCAAGTCCCTTCAGACTGAATTTCCGCATAGTGCTGTCCTTGCTTGGGGCACCTGGAAAAGAACTTCAATTATAGGCTTTTGTTCCTTCTCAAAAATCATCTCCTGTATTTTCTCTTTTATTGTAGTTGCAGTGAAAAGGGATCCTTTGGAACTTTTTTGAAAAGCTGATATCAAAGCCCATCTAAGATTTGCAAACTAAGTGCTTACTATAGAGCTTGAAGGGCTCCAGCAAGTTTCTCACATATTTAGCTGCTAAATTCAGCTTTTGGACATTCAGTAGTTTGTCTGGCTCTTGGTGATATCTAGGGAAGACAGAAAGGGGAAGAACAGAAATGATGCAGAAGAAGCCTAATTCTTTATCATACAGAATAGGTTTGAAGTGAGAGCGCCCATCCATCCCGATCTTTCACAGCAAATTAAGCTGGTTAGGGAAAAAAATGCATTTGTGGCATGCAGGTCAGAGGCAATATGGCTTCTCCCCCTCCCTCCATTGGCTTGGTCATATAGAGCATCTGCAACAAATTGAATTCCCTTGGTGCATTGCAGCCCCACTGGCTGCACACAGACAATGCGCTCAGCATCTCTTGCCTTTCCTCCTAAGTCTGTGGCATGCTTTCAGCCAGGTATCACAGTGCCTCAGTGCAGGTATCACAACTGCAGACTTTCAAAGGCTTTTACAACTGAGTACAAGCTGGATTTTCAAAACCCAAGTCAAAACAAGACCGATATGTTAATTTTCATGTATTTTCCAGAGGAGAAATCAAACCTGGCTCTTACTTACAAAAAAGAAAAACAAACCAAAAAAACCCCCCCAAAAAACCCCAACAAACAACAAAAAAAACTGGGTACAAGACTTCAAAGGACCTACATCCTTCTAAAGCCATAGCATTACACCTTTCTAAGGAGGTTGGATCGTTAAGTCCCTACCGTGGAATGCCCTTTTATTGAACATGCTTTTCTTTATCACTTCGAACCCAAGGTAGGATGTACACAATTTCGATGTACACAATTTCAATATACTATATGTTTTTGCTACCATAGGGTATCAGAAATAAGAACAAAGGAGCCAGCGTTTCAAAATTACAGACTAGAAACCCACCAAAAGCGCTGTTGGGTGAAGATTTCTGTTTCTTTTAAGAGAAAAATAATAATAAAAAGAGTAGCTTAAAGCACAAATTTCAGAGAGCATGCCAGCCTTTGAAGATCCTTTCACATGCAAGGTGCGAAGATTGGATGAACCTGATGTGAACAAGAAAAGGATGCAAGATCTATAAACACAGAACTGGCAGAGATTGACATGAGTTACAGCAAGTCAACAAGAGATGACTTTTCATTCCGTAAGTCCCTACACTAAAAGTTTCCTGCTGCAGACAGCCCCTTCCTCCTTTGTTAGCACCTCCCATTTGGTTTTATTTGTCACCAGCTCAGAGGAACACCCAAATACACCCTACAAACATGCTCCAGAACTCATCACCACTACATGCCAGAGGGGCAAGATTCCCCTTTCCAGGAAAGAGGACACTGTTCAGTACATCGCTGTGCCATCATCACTGGAAGGTGGATGCAGGCAGGAGAGCAGCTATTGAAGAATTCTATGATTCTGTGCAAAAGCTATAGCCAGACTGCTCACTTGCTGAAGAGCATGCAGCAGCCCTTTGGAGGCCAGCACTAGAGCCAAACCTATGGGCAGGAAGAGCTGTTTCTTATACCTGGCCTCACACCAAGCCAGCTGGTGTTCTTGGGCATTACACCAGCTGGCCTTGATAACCCACCTATTAGGACCCCCTTGTTGTGGTCCTGTCCCTACAGTTGGTTGTGGGTCCAGAGCTTGGCACACCACTCCAAGGCTACGGGGGCAGCCATGAAATGTCCTCCCCCCTGCTTCTGTTCATAGGTTCAATTTTCATCATTGGGAATTGCTGTTCACGATTTGCTCAAGGCTGTAGTTACAGGACCCCAGTAGAGGTTATGCTTTTTTCATGTACTTTAGCCTGAATTAAATGAAGAAGCCTGGGCAGGAAATCCCAAACATTAAACAAAGGGTCTGGGATATCTATCACATGTTTTCCTCTAACAAGACCAAGAATCACACTGCTCCTTAGCATGTGCACAGCCTCAGCTTCCACAGTTAAAACCCTCTCTGCTATTTAAATGCTTCCTCCACACACCTGTCCTTCCTGGCTGTCTCTCCAGCACAACCTTCCATAACCTGGGACTTCTTCTCACGCAGTACTTCACAGGGCAGTGTAGGTAGAAAACTTAGCTAGATAAGGAGAGAGGCTTTATCCCCCTTTGGCAGGACCGGCAGGTCAAGAGGTAACCCTGTGCAAATAATTACGCTCTCATGAGCATAATAATGTGAGAGAAGAGCCATGAGGATGATCAGGGGACTGGAGCACCTCCCATATGAAGACAGGCTGAGAAAGTTCGGGCTGTTGAGCCTGGAGAAGAGAAGGCTGCGTGGAGACCTCATAGCAGCCTTCCAGTATCTGCATGGGGCCTGTAAGAATGCAGGAGAGGGACTCTTCATCAGGGACTGTAGTGGTAGGACAAGCAAAAGGTAACGAGTTCAAACTTAAACAGGGAAAGTTCAGGTTAGATATAAGGGAGAAGTTCTTTACCATGAGGGTTGCATTTGAACAGGTTGCCCAAGGAAGCTGTGAATGCTCTGTCCCTGGAGATGTTCAGGGCCATGCTGGACAGAACCTTGGGTGGCATGTTTTAGTGGGAGGTGTCCCTGCTCATGGCAGGGGTGTTGGAACTTGATGATCTTAAGGTCCTTTCCAACCCTAACTATTCTGTGATTCTAAGACTACAGAGAAGTTCATGGTGAACAGTTAAGAACCACCAAAAAACAAGACCAAAAAGTACAAGAGTGATGGTATTGCCGTTTACATAGTACACATGTGACAATTTATACAGAATGAGAGGCATCAGATAGCATTTGAACTTCAGTGGCAATACAGATGTAGAAGTCCTAGCTTTAATGACTTCCATCTGTCATCTAACACTTCAGCATAGATCAGCAAAGGCTCCAACTTCTCTTTCTAATGACATTTATTGTGTTCCATATTCATCTTTGCTGCACACCAGGAATTGCTATGTTGGAGATTGCTAGCAGGGACAAACTCCAAGTGGGGGAAAAAAAATAAAATAAATAAATCCAGCAACAAAAGCGTGTTTCCTTGAGTTAACACTGTGTGCAACAAGGCTTTCTGTTATGGAGGATCTCAAGCAGTTAAGGCCTGAGGCACTGTATTTGCTTGCAGGTTTATAGGATGCCAATGCCTGCTTGAATGAACCTGCACACATGAACACCTATAGAGGCTGCTCCCTACCTGAATAAAGCAGTACAATAGGGGCCAGAGAGCACCTTGTCCAGCCTGTGCTGCAGTAGGCTGTCCCCACAGCGGCGCAGGAGCACCAAGTAGCAAACCAGCATGTTGCAAATCTACAGAGGAGGCTGGGACAGAGGCAATGACATGCTCCAAATGCCAAGTCATCCCTGCTCCTCCCTGTTACTCATTGCCCTGCCAGAGAGCTTTCTGCTTTGCTGGTACTTGCCACTCTCACCCAGAGGCAAGAGCCAAGTTCCTATTATCTTTGAGGGAGTTGATGGCTTTCTTTACTGGAAAGAACACCTAGGTACGGGCTCCTATAAATCACTTCCATGAAGTTGGATGAGGTGATTGGTGTTGACAGAATGAGAGCCACTGGCCAAAACTAAGTTCAGCTCAGACTGAGGCTCCCTTTCAAGCCTGGCTAATCACAAATATGAACAATAAAACCTTCCCTTCCTGTGCTGTACACCTTCCGCATCCCCCATGTCCTGAGAGAATAGGGGTGGATGTAGATGAGACCGTTTTGACTTGAGCAGAAGCCAGAAAATTCTGGAAACAGATGTTTTTAAGGGAAAATATTTTTCCCTAGAAGTTTCCTAACTGCCCAGAGACACCGCTTACCTGAAATACTGTCTGAACTAATGGAATATTGCTGCTAGAGCTGGGCAGGAAATATTTCCCCTATCCTATGAAGGGAAACCTTCCTTTTGTATCCCTTCTGAGGAAATCATGCTTTGTTAGTCTTCTTACACAAGGAAAGGGAAGCAAAGCAAAGCAAAAAAGGAAAAACCCTAGCAATTAAGAAACCACCTGTGCTTCCCAGCATAGCTAGTGGACAAGCAGTTATGCACTTCCTTGGAGTACAGAAGAATCGGGTTCAAGTTATTGATCTCCCCAAAGACTTTAGTCTTGCTCTTTCTACACCTCTGATAATCATATTGGTCTCCAGGCTGTTGATACTGGCAATATTTTCAGGAGTTTTGGACAACCTGGAATACCCTGCAGGGAGGCAACCCATCTGGAGCCAGGCACACACTGTTGAGTTGGGATGTGGAAGTTCACAGAGCACCTCTTGTGAGTAACTCAGAGCCATGGAAACTGCCCAAACAAAAATCAAAGTGCCTTCAGTGGTGCTGACGAGACAATTCCAGATTAATTGTAAACCTTGTCATGGGTAACAAAGTAAGACAGATCACAAGGCTTATGCAAAATACCTTGCATCTCATGAGGAAATAACTTATCATAGACAGGTAAGAGAGTGCCCCAGCCTGTTATTCCCACTGTATTTCAATCCAAATGTATTCATCTTGCTTATGAAATTTGAGGGAGTTTCACACACCACACAAATTCAGATTCTTCCAGCTCACACGGGGCTTTGTAAGCTGAAATAAGTGAACTCTGCAGGCAGGACAAACCCAGTTCGGCAGCTTTGCATAGGGAAATGGTGTATTGAGAGGCAAAAGCTTCCGGAACAGCAGAGACAGATACCCAAGGTGTGTAGCTACTATTATAACTGAGGTGTTTTGGACAGACTTCTGAAGCTGCTGACCAAGAAGAGTAGCACTGGGAATTATTTGTCATATTGCTTTGTAGTTGTACAGGAAATCTGATAATGCAGAACTTCACTTCCCTGTATGCTTTCCCCCACTCCATTACTCGTATGAGGGGAATGCCAGGAATATCCCTGGAGCAAGGACTTCCGTAAATGGTCCCATATAGCACTCAAGTGATTGCCACTTTTGCCTTAGATTTTTGCTTATATTTTTTGCCTTATATGTTGAAGAATAGCACTGAGGACAACAGCGCATACTTCAAAGCATATAATGCTTCAGTAAAAACAAGTTAACATCTACAGGTAGGGAAAGAAATACCTTAGGTTATGGACAGCGCAATTCCAAGGCCAGATTAAGGTTCTTGGTTTAAAAAAAAAAATAATAAAAATTTATTCTCAGTGTCTTTAACCAGCTTGTGAAGCATGAAGGCCTTTCACACAGAAGTTGTCATACAGGCAATTACAAGAGGCAATAGATTTGACCTACAGATCAGAAACAATAGATTCATTTGCCTGATGTAGATTGAATCAGATCAGTGCCAACATACCACAGCAAGGACTCAAACTACAGACTATCCTTTCCATCATAAGGCTGAAATAAACCATGCACACACACAAAGGTTCTTCTCTACAACATAGGTTGAGCCAACTAAGACTACATCAGAAATGAAACCAAATATTAGCTAATTCATATGCTTTTAAATGACTGTATAAAGTCAGTTTTCCCAGATACTACCTCAACTTTAAAAAAGTGACATTGTAAGATTTTTTAATGGGGAATACCTAACCCCATGCCTTATTTTCGACTTGCAATGCTAATGTGACTGTAGAGTAATTAAAGGTGCCTCCAGGTAAAGTTAGAACAATTCTCCATAAAATCTGCAAAAAACCTAATTTGCATATGCTCAGCTGAGAAAAAAAAACATTTCCAAATGGGCAAGTTGAGGATTCTTTTTTTTGGCATCTTGAAAGAGGTTAGAAAAACAGATTGTATTATCTGTACACAGAACCATTTAGAGCTTGTTAAAATATGAGTGCTTGTGATAGCATGACTGAGCCTTGACTTCTTTCCCTCTGCTGCTTCATGCTACATGGAAAGCCTTTGTGCCCATTTCAAACCGTGGAAGAAAAAAAAAAATCCATAATTTTAATAAAGTAAAAAAAGAAATTGTTGATCCATGGACTTAGGGCAAAAGTTTCCCAAATTCAAGGGTCACTCAACCTCCCTGGAAATCTAGCATCCTCAGCAGCATACTTAGAAGATAATCCGGTTTGAAAAGACCTGGTCAGGTACCCCTCCTATCAGCCTTCCCATTCACCATTTGCATGGTGTGGCAGTTTGAAGCCACAACATTTGTTACCCCTTGAGCTTCATCATCAAATGCTCACCTGTTGCCCATCATCACTGCTGGAAGCCAGTAGAGCCAACACCCCTCTCCCTACCCACCCTGACCTACCATGCCTGTACCACCAGTTTCCCTCACAAGCCAACCAGTAAAAATAGTTCCCAAGGGGTTTTTATTTTTAAGATTGGTCTTCCCCGCCCCTCCATTCCCTCTGTTGTAGATCAGTTCTTTTGTTCAAGGATTGTAGAGCCCAGGCTCATTACAGGCAGTGGCAGATGGTGAAAATGCGTTATGGGAATGATAGCAAGGCCAGCAGGGTGCACATGAGATCAACACAAAGGAGCACTCAATAGCAGAGAGATACTTAACCGTGGCACCATTTATCATTGAGAAGGCAAGACATAAGGTTATCTCAAGGGATTAATTGCTTGAAATCCCACTAGGTCCTTCCAACTATTGCCTTGCAGTTTTGGCTATCAAGCCAAACATTCCCTATCCTTCAACCTGGCTAGCTTGGCATCAGGGAGGGGAAGGCACTTATTGACGATGTAGCTCTTTGTGAAATAAGCAGTCTCACACAGCACTGAGGACCAAGGAAGTAAGTGCTCCCAAAACTAGGGAAAAAATGACAGGAAGCAAGACTTCCTACATAAAGCCACAGGGTAAAAAATCAGGGACAGAGCCTTCAAGCGCTGTTAATTCCTCTGGATGATACTTACCTCTACTTGCGGGAAGGCTGAACAAAAGCATTTTCTTTTGAATGCCAATCAGCTCCTTTACCAGATACTCTTAAATCTATGTTTATCCCCTGATTGCTGCAATTCTGCCATATTAAAGCGATTCTCTGAAGTAACACTGATTTATTCACAATACTGCTATTTAGCAGCCAGAGCATCAGAGAGATGTGGTTGTGTTTTAATTTCAGTTCAATTACCAACACAGTAGAAACCAGAGCATGAGGCAGAGAGATGCACAGCTACAACTGAGATCACATACAAGCACCTTGATACCTCCCTTCCCCAGATTAAAGTCTTTCTAGAAATACCCCTCTGCCATGTGGTCCCTCACAAGATTTAGGTGGGCAGACCCCCAGGCATAAGGGGACAGTTTTGCCTTTTGACAAATAGATTGAGATGCCTTCTCACCAACGTGTACAAAGCTGGTTTCTGGAAGCAGCACCAGCTGAAAAGGCTGTAGGAACTAGGGTTGGAGGAAAGGGAAGTATCACATCCAAAAAGTACACAGTTTTCACATGAAAGAGATCTAAAAGCTGAGGTTAAAACACACTTCAAAAGAAGCAGTTCTCTTTTCAGAAGATGATGTCACCTCAGGACAAAGCAAAACCAGCTCTTCCCACAGACCTACTTCCTGGTCCACTGGTCCATGGCTGGGACCAGTCCCTCCAAGCAAAAGGGATAGCTGCTCAAACCTTAGCAGGGTTGAGAAAAACCTGATCAGGAAAGATGACTCTCAGATTTAATTCTACTGCGAACTTCAAATATCAGAGCACCAGAGCTTCAACATACAAAGATAAAATTCCCTCCTCCAAAAGCAATACTTTTCAAAGGACCCTGACAATCGGATAAAGGGATGCTCAGATACAATTAAAAAAAGGACATAGATATTTTCAGTAGCCAACACATGCCATGCTCTGAGAATTGTATCCAAGATGCTTCACAAGTGGGTAAGCAGGTAGAAATCAGCACTCACCAGATACTTTCAGCAAAGACCTACAAAGCTCAGTCCAAAAAACCACTTCTGTTGCTCTCAGCACCTACAGCAGGCACAACTTCACCATCAGCCATGCAAAGACAAACAGGACCCATGACACTGCTCAGCAAGACTGACCTTTTTGCTCTGGGTTGTGTGGCCAAAAGGCCCTTGCCGAGGTACCTCATCAGCTGATGAGCACTCACCACTGATAGAGACCCCAATGCTTGCAAGTCATAACATTAATTACAGCTTTGGCTACCCCACTGGCAAATTAAGTTACCTGCTTCAGGTGGCCTGAATGAACAGAAATATCCCCACCCCCATGAACAGGGAATTAAAGAAAAAAAAGAAAAAAAACCCCAAGCCTTCTAGAAAGAGAACAGCAGCAGCAGCCCAGGTTAATAGCTCAGTTTATCGCTCTACCAAAAGTTTTGGTGCTTGTCTTAAAGCCATGTTTTTTTCAATGTCTCTGAGTAGCTAAGGATTCAGTTCTGCGTGTTCTAGATACTGCTTTTTACCCAGAGTTTAAGGAGCGTACGCTTTTGGGAAGATCTGTATTTCACTTGGAGGGATGAGCTGCAGTTAAGTAGAGCCTGCTAATGTGACAAAGCTGTAGTGCTGAGGACTTCATCTTGGGGGAAGTGGCTGCATTTATTTACAGCCTCCCCGAAAGCTGTGTTAGCTCTGATGGCTGCTCCAGGGCTGTTTCTGCAGCATGGGGAGGCTGTCGTGGGCTCCAGACAGCAATTCACTTGGTCTTTCTTTTCTCCTTTGTGCCCAGGAAAGGCCTTTTTACTGTGATTCCTATCACTCTAGCTAGGGTGATACCTCAGGTTTTGTTACCATCAATTCAAAAATAACACTACCGGAATAAAAGTATCCTGCCCTGCCACATCTTGGAGACAGAAATGAGGCCAAAGCCATTAATGAATTTCTGTTATGGGCTCCCTGTGGGGTTCTTGGGTGCTCAGCATCCTGCTCTCAGAGCCCATCCCCAGACAGCTCCCTGCTGGTTTACAGCTTCAGATTTACAGGATCAGTTAAAATCTCAAAGAGCAAACACCATAAAAGATGTTTTATTTTACATCTAGGTTTCTGTATGTCTCATGGTCCATATAATAGAATGCAGTGATCTTTAATGGGTTAAAGGATGTTTTCTCAGAGTAGGACTTTATAAGATTGTTTAAAGTAAATTCAACTA
Source organism: Psittacus erithacus (assembly GCA_009867235.2). Lineage (NCBI taxonomy): Eukaryota > Metazoa > Chordata > Aves > Psittaciformes > Psittacidae > Psittacus > Psittacus erithacus. The sequence goes on from WYDI02028502.1 coordinate 80,944, forward strand.
CAGAGCCACAGAAATGCCCTAAGGGGCAATTTTTGGAGTTCTGAATCACCATCTGGAAAAGCTGCCTAGCTGCAGGGGAGGCCAAGGGATCAAATTCAGATTGGAGCGAAGACTTGTTTGGGAAGACTGAACTTAGGTGAAAGGAATCCCAACCAAGACACTGCAACAGCTGCTGAGAGTATTTGTGGAACAGCCACAAAATGTGATATAACATGAGTTTTTTAGTGGGGCACACTGTTTGTTTTAGAAATTAAGCTTTCTACCCCTGCTCCTGTTCTGGAATTCTTTTAACTGCAGGAGATGTGGGATGTACTTCAGTTGAGCAACTCCAAAGAAAATAGGCGCCTAAATCCCAGTGATTTCAGTAGGAGCTGAGGCCTTCCAACTCTGGAGCTGTGTAACCCATCTAGTTTGCCTCTCCAGTGATAAGTTTTTCTGCACACGTCACGTGTACCTAACAAACAAATTGCTAGAGTTGTGATTTTTTTCAATTCACTGCAATTTGAGGGTGGGAGGAGGGGGAAATCCTCTCCTGAGAGGTATGGTTCTGCTGGAGGATGTAAGGAGATGTTGCTCCCCACATTTGTCACCCCTGGCTGAGCAGACAAGTGCAGTTAGTGGGAGGCAACAGTGGCTGGATGCTGGGCAGCCCTGCTCCGGCACTGTGCAGCTAACCTGGCTGTGGCCAACTCTGCTGGGTCCCTTTTGTCAGCTGACACTGCCAAACTTAGTGTAAACTCTGTAGATTTCTTTCTATTGTATCCTTTTCCATCCAGCCACACTTCTGACTATTACTGGAGAGCAGCCATAAGTAAATTAACAGATTATGCTATGCGTGAGCTCTGAAATAAGGTACTGTTACCAATAATCCTACAGGTTCTGTTATTGCATTGATATCTAACTGGTTTGTATTCTGATACTATTTTTTTTTTTCCTGGTTTATTCCCTACTGTGCATGCAGCCAAACAGAGCAATAGCAGAAAACTGACCAAATAGTTTCCTGCACACTATATCTACGTTCAGTAAAAATGGGCTGTGCAGAGCCCCTAAACACTAGATTGGTTGCCAACACTGCTATATTCATATTTGAGATGTACTTAGGCTATTGTGTCTACATTTGCTTTGTCCGAACACTGTAATGTTCACACATGAGCCATCCTAGAAAGAACTGTAATTTCGTAGACAGCATTGATTCTAAGTATTAATATGACAGTCTACTTCTACACTTGATACACACTGTGGTAAGGTGAAGTAAGGGAAAAAAAGATCATTGAAACCACCCTTGAAAGTTTCTTAACTTAACCTTTCCTAGGCAGTTATTTTGATTGAATGTTGTTATTTTAAGTAGCAAGAGGAAAAAAACCCGAAAGAAACAAGAAAGGAAAAAAAATATGAGGCGTGTCACATTTGTGACTGTAGGTTGGGAGGGATCCTGGGCTGATCATTTAACTTGCAAAATCAGACAACATTGAGCTGTGAAGTAAAATGCCTCAAAAATGGTAACTCCCCAGAATGTTACCATTATTCATTACTGGCATAAAAGCAATGAATGGGGGTGGGGAGCAGTGGTTAGACAGTAACTTATCTTAGTAGACTGCCAAGTGTTCACCAGATATTTGAGTAAACCAGTCATCGCTCAGGCATGGTATCATACAGTTGCTGAATGTAGCTCTGCACAGATGGCTGCAGCTTTCTGCCTATAACATAACATAATGTAACATGAGATAACATCTTTATGTATTTCCTGCATTACACTAGACCAAGCATGGCATGGTGGCGGCCCTCATTTCCCAGCACTTCCTACACGGAGGTGATGTGGGCACAGGATAGCAGAAGCTCAGAGTCAGCTTCACACATGAACAATAAAACAACGGCTACAGAAAGAGATGCTGTATTGTAAATGATGACAAGTTGCACTCAGAAAGGAGCCCAGCTGGAGTTCAAATAAGACATGACTGCAGATTTGAAAAGACCTTTTTTCTGGAAAACAGCTTGATCTTGCCTGAAAACACATACCAGACTGCAGAAATTTCTATAAGCAAAAGGAGGAATCTGACTGTGAGTGAAGTGATTAAACAACAGCTTTAAGGTTTGGTGACAAATGTCTCAGCAGCATCTGAAGGCATTTGAGGGGCCTGATACTCCTTGTTTTACAGAGTGCCAAAGAGAGAAGAAATGCCTTCAGAAAAACAATGGAAATCCACTGTGTGTAAGAGCAAACCTGGCTCATTCTGACACTGTGGGACAAATCCTTATGCTCTTGCTCACTCTCAGCCACTGCTTTTGCTTCCCTGGGAACGTCCTATTTTAAGCTCCTTGAAGTGGTCTAACAGCTAAGCAGCTTGCTGCATGCCAGAGCATGCTGGAGTCTGAGGTGCCATGGGCTGGAGGCCCGGCTGATCCCTCTCAAGCCACCAAACTTGTTGGCTTTGGGCTCATCTTGTTAACTTTTGAGGATTCTGTGAGTTCTGTGGACGTTTTCTGGCCTCCAGCTGGAGCAGGGAGCAGGGGTAGGAGCAGGAAGGTAGACAGTGGAGTGCAGAAGAAAGGAATTATTTATTTCCCTCAAAATTAAGAATTGTCTGACTTTAGCTAAACTATACACACATCCACTCACATATAGCTGTCACTTGTGTAAGACAAAGTATAGGAAAATTATCTCAAAAGTAGTTTAGCTTTTGTAAGTAGCTAAATTAAGGGACTAGGACTTGATTTTAAAGTGGATACTAGGCAGGCATGATATAATACTATTTTTGGATACTTAAAAACTGTTATAATCTGTCTAAGCCATGAATTCCTCCAAAAAATGTCTTGTCCTGTTTGTGCATGAGCATTGTGAGGCCAGATTCTCCTGATACATCTCTCCAGCTAAGGGCAGCATTTAAGGGCTGAGTCTGGCTGAGTCTTTCCAAGTGCAGGGAGCACTTCAACTAAGTGGTTAAACCATCTCCCTCTGGGCATCACAACTTATTAAGGCTCCGTCAACATAAGAGCCTGTAGGGTCCGAGGTTGGTGGGTGTGATTTAGGACACACCTTATATTGTTCTGGGGCATGAGAATTAGAAAAACTAGTTCCTTAATCTCCATCCTGACAGGCCAGTGAAGGAGCTGTGAGTCACTGCAGTGAGAGGAATGTTGATGACATTGGATTCTTGAGATGGAGGAGACCTGTCCTTTCTGCAAGAACTGTGTCATGGATTCAGCAGGAGGAAAAGGAGATTTTTGTCTGTCCCTTACAAGCCTCAGCTGGTGGGTCAGGCATGGCATCCCTCAGCCTTCAGTGCAGGCTGCAAAGTAGTCCAGTTGTCCGCTCAGGATTTGGTTGCTACGCACATTCTGAAATACTGAAAAACGCATGTTTAAAGTAACCCTGCTTTGAGAACCCCATCTTCAAGGCTCCCTGGACAGAGCTATCCCTCTGGTTTTCAATGGAGCAGAGCTGACAGTGGTGGGTTGGTGGTGGCAGGATGGAGGGCTGGGCTTGAGCTGCCTGCTGTGCCCAAGATAGACCTTATTTGGGATGAGGCATCTGTGAGGTTTCTCCTTCCCTGAGGCTTTGACAGAAGGTAAGTTTCAAGGACTAGCCATTGCTGTAAGCCCCTTTTATAAAGTGTTGAATGCTCTTATTTGTTATTTTTAACAATGCCGATTGTTCAGATGTGTTCACAATGTAAGCTCCTCAGTCCAAGCCCTCTGAATGGAGCTCAGCACTGTGGATTTCCACCCAGGGCTGTGGCTGCAGGCACTTCAGTGATGCAGTCTGTAACACCTGTAAGACTTGCTGACGTGACAAGCATCTGCCTGTTCACACAATGCACCCTTGTACTTGGGTGATGTTAAATCAAGTCCTCGATACACTCAAAGGGTGACAGGGATATCCCTGTTTATAGTTGCTTAATTGTTTTGCGTGGCTTAGAACAGCAACTGCAACAAACACAAACAAGCAAACCATGACAAGGGATGTTTCCTACAAGCCCCAGGCAGCATTTACTCTCTTTCCACAGTATGCATTTGTTTTCTGGGGGAAATGAAGCATCTAGGTCAGGGTATGCTTTTAATAGGCAGGACTAGTGCAGGAAAGCTTTGTAATGTTCTGCTAGTGACATGCTAGGAAGAAATGACAGTAAGCTCATGGAAATATATGGAAATTTGACATCCCACCTCTCTGTTTCCCTCCCCTCCCCTTCCCACCCCCTGGTATGCACGTCTTTGAATCTGCTTCGAGAGTCCCCACTGGGCAGGGGCTGTCCATCCAGCTGGCAAGGTTACAAACACATTTCAGCGCTGTCTACAACATGCCTGATGTAACCTCCTTTCTAGAGCCTCTGCTCTCCTCCTAGCAATCTTTGTTTGATGCGGAGGAATGAAGCTCTGCAAAGCAAAACCAATGAACTGTGAAGAATCGCAGGGCCCAAACTGCCAGATCCCAAGAGGGGAGAAGGGGGGGATAAAGAGCACAAAAGGAAGAAAGGGGGAAGGAGGTGGAAGAAAGAGCTAAAAAAATACAAAGGACGGGTTGCGGAGAGGGAATAAAGAGAATGCCAGCAGAGATGGGCTGTGCCCTCACTGCGGGGGTTTATCACTCGGTTATTACTTGCTTTGCAGCTATGTTACATCTGTCAAAATCTCAGATTCTGCCTGTCAAGGTATTTACATTATGCTCACTTATGACAGCACTGAGCCTGTCACCAGCTTCCCGTCTCCTCTCCAAGGCTGTTCAGGAGGGAGCAAGCCTTTGTTTGTTTGTCAGTTGTGCCTTTTTTTCTACTGGGAGACTTTCCCTAGCCAGGCCATGGAGTGGGCCCCTGCTATAGAAACTAGGCACAACAACATTGCAGGTATTGGTGGTTGTTACGGTAGTTGGGACGAGATGTTGAAGTTCCCATGTTAATCAAGAATTGTGTTTACTCATTTAGCTAAGAGCTAATGTGCTAATTTAGTTGTTCAGTAATTTATTTTTGTTTCTTTATGGCACCGAGGCAAACTATTCTGTGCACATCAATCAGAAGTTCTATGGTTCATGGCTTTAGGACATTTTATTAGAAATTAGCCAAGAAAATGGGAGCAGTCAAATCTCTCTCTGATGTGACTCCATGGAATAGCTGTTTATATACTGACAGCCAGTGCACCGAATACAGAATATGTGAGTCGGAAGCATTTGAGATTGAAACAGTCTCTTGGTTTTCTCTAAGAAATTTAAATTGTCCTGATAATTTATGGAGGAAGCCTGGGTCTTTCTAGCTTGATGCCTTTGAATGTCAGCATAAACAGGGGAGGTTTTCCTGATGAATCTGCAGAGGAAAAATTTACCCTCAGGAAACAAAGAGCTTACCTGGCAACTTATTGAGGGGCAGTGCACTCAATTTATTGACACCATTCTCCAGCAGGCCAGCTTCTGCTGCTAGATGCAACTTGCAGGTACTGTTCAAATGCAAGTGCCAGTCTAGGCAGGCGTACATCTGTAGCAGGAGAGCCAAATGTGTTAACAACTAATACGGGAACATCTTTTCATTTTCCCATCTCAGTTTTTTTTTCAAGAGCTCTGACTCAGCCTCACTAAAAATATGCCATTCAAAAATAGAATATTCCCCTGTGCCCCTGCTTTTGAGATGGTGGAGCTTCCTGACACCAGACCTCACATGGGCCACCAGCAGTTTTCCAATGACTTTTGAAAAGCAAAATTAATGTCTTTGACCTTCCCTGTTTGTACATTGCACTGCTCATACAAAAATGGAGCACCTAAAAATGCAGGGAAAGGGGCTGTATGGTTACTGCTTTTGCTTTTACTTAGAGCTTTAAAGGCAGTTTGAAAGAAAAGTCAGAGACTACAAAACTCCAAGCCAGGTCTGTAACTTCTAGAAAAGTGAGAGTTTAGCTGGAGTCAGGGGAGCCATCTCCTTTGGTAACAGCTTAGGATCTGGCCCCAGGCTTCTGCATTTCAAAGGGGGCTAATATGGAGAACATCCCTCAGTGATTTTGCAGGTCTTCTCCCTTTCTTTCTAACTGGAATTGAAGCTGATTTTTGTTTACTCTCTGTGGAAGCACATAGGTTACTGTGAAGTCAAAATCTGCTACGTAACCATAGAGGAAGACCATGTAGCCACTTGCAACCTTTCATATCTATTAAACATAATCCAGTCTGCCAGGCAACAAATAAAAGATGGGATCACTTCTGTGCTCTATTACTCTACTTAAAGGCCTTTTAACAATTTGCTATTGTTTGAAAAATTTGCATGTCATCTGTATTAGTCACACTTTTCTTCCCAGGAGCATAACCTTAATTACTGTTAGTGGGTTTGCATGCCTGATGTGTTTGATCCCACCTATTTTGCTTATGAACCTGTTATTTTCAATCACTGCTTAAAAAAGAAGTACTTCATTATTGTGACTGTGTTGCTTCTTCACTAAATACTATGATACTTATTTTCCCCTGGGCTAGAAGGATGAGCAGAGTGTTTTGATTGCTTTGTTTGGCATAGTAGCATCCCTGGTTGTCCTTGTTATTCACAAACTATAAATACAAATGGCTGGAAAAAACAAACCAAAAAATATCCCACAAAACCAAAGCAAGTGATAGCGGATCATTCTCATTTTATGACTGGCTGAAACTGAAAATCTTACTCTTGGAATGGAAGCTCAGAAAGAAACTTGGTGGCAAATTCTCAGCTGCAGCAGCCACATGCGTCAGTGAGGCACTCAGAAATAACCCCACTCACCTACAAATCTGGGGCTTCTCAGACATGCCTCACCAAGCTCCAACTTGGCTCCTGGGAAGCAGCTTGATAAAGAGGTGGCACCATGATTCCTGCTGCAGGATATGCAGTGAGAGACTGTTTTTCTCTCCCTGTCTGCACCACACCGTGATTACGATGACTGGCTTTTCCATATTGTTTCCTTTTCCATAAGACAATGCTTCAGATTGGCTTTTGCTTTGTCCCCAGAGATGTCAGCTTTGGACTCCATTTTCCATCAGCACTCTTAATCTTAAAGCCTGTTACAGTGCCATTAATAAGAAGAATTTCTTTAGAACATTAAATCATTTAACATGGAGTTCAGTGATACTGGCACTTTCAATCTCATTCCACCTCAAAGCTGATGAATGCCTAACACAGGTGTTGTTTCTGAAGTCTCACTATTTTCAAGAGTCCTGCTGAGTGAGGCTGAATATATTCTGCTTGTGTCCTAGTCAGGTGCTGAAAATTTTCCAAATGCCAGTCATTACAGGGAAAAGCAGCAGTGAAAAGCATTATTAAAGTTGCCACATTACATGCTCAAAAATTCAGTTATTAGAAATGCATCATGTCTGAAAACACCTTGCCCTCATCAATTTTCTTATAGAGCCTGCTGCAGTGACATAGTAGTTTGTGATCCCTTGATGGGCAGATATTCAATATTTTCTATTTCAAATGCAGCCTTCTGCAAATGAAACCTACCTTTCTGCACACTATACAAACCTTTCTCAGAAAGCTGTGTGTTTCCTCATCTGGCTGTCTGCCAGTTAGGCACTACAGTCTCTGAACCCATCTCAAATGCCAGTCCAACAATCCCAAGCTGCTTTTCCCAGTGCAGCCTTTCTGGCACGCCCCATAATACCCCTTGTCCTTTGCACTGAGTCCGAGACAATGTGACATCCTCTGCCATACTGCTTCCAGCTCTGTAGCCATGCTCTGGGCCTCACGGTACATCCCATGGGCTGCCCACATCCCCACAGGCTGATTCATACTTTGGGACCTGCTGTATTGTGCGTGACTGCACCACAGCAGCGCTGAGAGGGGGTGGAGGCTGTCTGATCCCTGTTTCACAGGCATAGAAAAGATGAGGTCAAAAGGTAGCACTGATTTCAGCACCTTGTCTGAAGTGATGAGGGTGTGATGATTTGGGCATATTTGGAAAGTTACAGCATGAGACACACCCATGAGCATTGTCCATTGTCAGCCTTCGCAGCCAGGATAGCTCCAGCATCTCAATTCAGGCACCAAAAAGTAGAAAAACCCCCACAGTATCAGTGATCATCAATGCCAAATTTGGTGTAAGTGGTAAGTCAAGCATGACACAGGATTTCTTTGATGATTGTAAGGATAGAACTAGGTGTTCAGAGAAGTGATCTATTGCTTCAACCTTGACATAAGCTTTTAATTTCCTTCAATGCCTAATTCACCCTTTACCTGCTGATTTCTGCAGCAGATGAATCTTCTTTCTCTTGCCCAGTCTTTCCCCCTCCATCAAATCTGCTTCCCTCCCATCTCACTCCATTCCACCCCAACTTCTGCTCCTTGAGTTTCTCTTTGTGCTGGTTCCTTTGCCTGGGATGCTCTCTTTCTTCAGTCCCAGTTTCCCCTCTCCCTAGGCCCTCACAAGCCTCAGTCATTCCTGGTACTTTTTGCCTCATCTGTGGGACCATCACCCCCCTCCCCAGCTCAGCTGCAGTTCCTTTTGCCGGCCCTGTCTTTGCTCAGTGCTGGTTTTACCTTTCTCTTCCTCCCCATCCCAACTTGCCCACTCCATCCCCTAGCTCCTCACCTCAGATAGGGTCCCACAGGGGGATAGGGCACCAGCCATCTCACCAGCCACTTCCCATGATAAAGAGCGTGGGGTGAGCCTGTCCACAGCATGCTGGAGTGGGATGACATCCCTTGCTTAGCATGAACCACCGGCTTCAGCATCCGAAGTATCCTAGCGGGCCTGAGGCAGGACAGAGATAGCTCCCTGCGACTGTTAGCACCTTAATTGTTAAACTAAATCAGCTAACCAAAATGGTTACACACACACAAATATGAGATGTTTCCTGCCCTAGCCGGGGGGACCACAAAGGCTACTCCAATAATAGCAAAAGCTGCTCAGATATTTACAAGATAGTAAAAATGTTGCAAACTGAGAACCTATAAGAAGAGCAAGGGAAGGTGCAAGTACGCAAAGGAAAACACATGTTCACTTTTCAGATGTGGCCATTTGTTCCCTTTTTCTCATTTAGTTATCTAAATACTAGGTATCTCCTAGTCAGAGATATTTTTTCAGTGATAAAACAAGAGCAGGAAACAATAAAAATTGTATGGTGATAAAAATAACAAAATACAGGACATAGTAGTTCCAATTACTTGAAAAATCCACTCAAACTTATGAGCTACAAATAAACATATCTATGTGAAAAAAGACCACTTTAGTGCCTTAGCAAATCGTCATCTCCTACTCTTTTCATCTCCCTGCAGTTTGTACTGCAATTTACGGCTGCACTTTCCTTTAGCTACATTCAGCACTTGTTTTTTCTTTTTCTGCTCTTGCCTCAGAATTGTTCCCTTATGTTTGCATACTTTTTCCCCTGCTATTCTCTCTTTAAATACTTTTTTCCCTATTATTAAAATAGGAAAAGCTGTCTGTCAAGCAGTGAAATACCCCACAGCAAAAAAAAAAAAAACAAACCAACCTGTAAGACAACTTTGCAAGAATTGCCAGTTTTGAAAGAGTCCCCATAAATAGCTAACAAGAAATGAGAAAGGTAATGAAATTACCACAACCATATGGAAAAAAAGAAGTTGATACAAGGGATGGAGCAGTCTGGGAGCATTTTCACCGACCTTTTCAGTTTCACTTTAACAGTTTCATGAAGCAGAAGTTAAGCAATATTAGCTCCACATGCTCTTAAAACTTACTTGTAATTCACAAGGCAAGCACCCCTCTTCTTAATAAAGCAAAGACTTCAGAGTTTGGCTCCCTGCAAGACTGTTTTCTTGGTGAGTACCAGCCACTGATCACTTGCTGCACCAGGACTCCAGGACTTTGACCAAGGCATCCTGGTGGATAGTTCTGAGTCAGTCAAGACTTTAGTGGCCTCTGATGCAAGCTGTTGCCAAGACACCTACCTGTCTTCTGATATTCAAAATTCGGTGATGCTTCTACTGAAGGCTGGCTTGTGCTAAGAAAGATGGTGTGAACTGAGTATTGTAAAGGCAGGCACCTATTCTCTTCTAAGGAAGAAGGTATCTCCAAGAAAGGGTCATTAATCAAATGATGGGAATTGTAAGGAGTTAAGCCACTACAGCTGTTTTTTCTGTATGAATAATAATCAGTCCCCTGAGTCATTACAGAACCTGTTGAAACACTTTGAATATGCAAAATATGCACTGAGTAACTGATACTGCGCTGTACCAGAACCTAATTTGCCCTCTAAAAGAGCCTCTATCTGGCCTAGGAGGCCAGGAAATGACCAGAGAGGAAGATGCATAGATAGCTTCTCAGATACTTCTCCAGTGGTTACACCTGCTTAGGGATAGAGCAAAGCTTCTCAAGTCTTGATGCTCTTTTTCCAACACAGGAATGGGGCAACATCAGCGACAACAACATTATCTTTGCAACTCTGAAGTCATACCTCTTGTTCACAGGGCCATAACTTGCCATCATCCCTTTTTCTATAACACCAAACGCATGTGGGTCTTTAGATATCTGTCAAAATTAGAGCTGCAGTACTACAAACTTTGGTCTGTCACAGGTACATTCAGGATAGCAAAAGCAATGCGGTTAAGGCTGAGTTTGGTGTATGTGAGATGGCATGAGTGCTGCATAATGGCAGGTAGAGCACAGACACCCATCCACACTAGCTCCAAAACAAGAAGCCCTATCATCACATTATTATGCTACCACTATTGCTATAGCTGCTTAGCTCTGCTGACAGACAAGACTAATTAATTACCTTAGGTGCTGCCCTGTTATCTTCCAGCTATACATCCTTGGGGAATCCGACTAACATTTGCTACTGTGAATAACTTGCAGCCCATGTCATAAGGTGGCCCAAGACCAGTCGATGGTAGCGTGGGATTCCTGGCAGCATGTTTATGTATAAAATAGAGGCAATCCCAAGATTTTCCCTGAGCATTCCCTATACCTAGTGGGCAGCAGCAGTTCTTTCCCCTCATTAGAGTCTGGGTGCCATTTTTTGCAGCATTCCCAGAGATATAATTTCAACAGTTATGGACAACAACAAGTCTCTTGTGTGACTTTTTGTTCTAACAGTTCCCTTAGACATAATCAGATTTTTACTGGGTTTTTTCCCTGATGATCTATTGATCTAATGTACTGCAGTTTCATTGATATTCCCATGTTAATTCCACTCCTGTCTGGCATCACAGAAACTTTTGCTTGCTCATGCACTGTAAATTAGCTTCAGCTCAATTAACCTCTTGACATATGTTGTTTCTCCCAATTTCTCTTCAGACCTGCTAGTTTTCCTTCAAACCATCAGCACGCAGCCCCTTTGATGAACACTCCTCTGCATTGCAATACTGTACTGTTTCAGCAGTGGTTTCTGCAACACAAGGGTACAAAGCCACTTTCCAGCACAGGATTTCTGAGGAAGGCAGCTGGGCACACTAATGCATGAAAGCCCATGGCCTCTTGGTCCAGAAACTCTGCATTACCTCAGTGAAAACAGAAATTAGAGAGTAGAAGAACACAAGAGCTAGGGCCCCTGAAATGAAGTCTGTGGACTTGCATTTCCATTTAATGCCTATGACTGCATAAGAAGAATTTGGCCCAGTACTATCAGGGTTAGGTGTGTACAAGATGCAGTGTACTGAAGCACTTTACTCTTTCGTCTTCATTTGCCTCTTTCCTTTAATTTCCTCCAAATCTACAAGGGGACCTGAACTTATTATGGTCAAAAAAGGTATTGCTGCATGTGGAGAATGCATAGATTTCTAGGGGTGAGCTCCTATTTAATTGAATCCAGTGAATGACAACACCATGACATTGCTAAGATTAATGACTTAATAATTTTTGAGACAAGGCAAAACATGAAGCAAATTGATTGCATTAATTTTACTTTTTCCCCTTGGAAACAGTACTGCATACCAGCCCAGCAGAGTCCTGAGAAGGATGCTTTGCTGTTACACACGGAAGCTGAGCTACCCCTTCACCATTCAACTCTTGCACTCTGACATCACTGTGGAGTAACTTTTAATGCAGTTTCCTAGTTGCAGAGATGTAGGCTGACAATAATTGAGCTGAGATCTCTACAGACCAAATGATTAATGCAGATGGCTTTTTGGAGTGGAAACTTCAGTTATTATTAATTAAGAGAAGGAGAGAAGGTGTCAGAGCATGAAACAGAAGACTGCAGTGACTGCACATCTCACTCTTGAAAAAACATGAATAGATTTTAATTTCTGCTGTCTTGTTAGTAACTCTTATTCACGTATAAATCAGTTCTTGCCTAAACGCAATGTCAGATGTAACATCTTGTTCAAAAATCCATTTACAGTGAAATAGCTTCTTCTTTCCTACATGTGGCGTAAGTTGAAATGACTTTTCACAGCATCTGTGACAGTGTCTGCCAAAAGCATCTCTGTAAAATGCAGGGAGTAGCATTTACTATTGCTCAGCGTCATTTGCAGTGTTGCATTCAGGTTTTACAAGGTAGTCACCAAAAAAAAAGAAGAGATTGTAAGTCTAGTAAGAAGAGTGGGCATCATTTCACAGGCACAGTGTTTTGCTTGTCTGCAGACAAGTATTCCAGACAAGTATATATAAAGACAAGTATTCCAGACCTAGGATTTTGCTAAATAGGATAAAAAATGTCAATCAAAGGATCTTGAGGAGCAGGGAAGACAGAAGTAAGGTAATTATTTATATGATGCTATGTGGAATCCAGAAACTAATCATAGTGTTGATAATAAAGTTTTCTAAAGTAGGCTATGTGAAAACTGGGGTATTTGAGCTTTGGATGGCTTGAAAAATATTCTTAGCTTTTGCCCTCTGCCTTTTCCTCCCTTTGGTGAATACGGAGTGACAGAGGAGACAGTAGCAGCGACAGTCATCTCTGGCAAAGAAACTCCATTTTATGACAATAGAGAGAGATTCTGGCGCCTAGTACAAAATAAAAGAGAAACATAAAATGGCTGAGATCCACAAAGGATTTTTACCAATAAGTATAATCTTAACGGTGGGATTTTTATTTTTCTGTTTGTATCCTACTGCGTTATTGCAAATACTTTTCCCTTCAATTTTGCCCACTAGTTAAACTTACCCAGAGTTAAGTAACACGTATCAACATGTTCCTTGTCCAAAGTCTGGTGACCTACAGAGCAAGGGTCCTTATATGTGTGCCCTGTTTCCCAACACAGCCCTTTCTGGAAAAGAAGGCAGCTCAGGATCACAGAAGCTCTCCCTCCAGGATCTTCTTTCTCAGGGCTCACCAGGGAAGAAAGACCTCTTGAAAAGAAGGCACAAAATAAAACCTCCAGGCATGTCTGAAGGGTAGCACTCCTGTACCCTGTGAGTTCCAGAGCGGGTGATAACAATGTCATACCTCTTGCCATATCCCCATTCATTCTCTGGACTTCTCTGCTTTTAATCCTAGAGCAAATCCAAATGCTGTGTGATGGTGTAGAACAAACACTGCTGAAACAGAGCCTGAGAAGATCATGACTGGCCACCACTACAGAGGTCCCAGTTGCTGTTCAAAAATTGGAGTCAGTCCATGGCATTGCTCCTGTGACAACTGCAGAAGAACCAATACCTCTGATAAACTGAGTCCTTAGAGACTACCTGTGTCCTTCTGGCCAGGGGCTGTCTTCTTGCACAAGGGTTCTAAATGTAGGAATTTGGCTGGTACTTCAGGATGAATAACAACAGATCTGAACTCAGGCTTATTGCAATGTGATAAGCCCTTGAAATTTAATGCAAACCAATTGTTCATTCAACCAATATTTGGGGGCACCTGCAGCCTAGGATTTCATCTTTCTTCTTTGTTGTCTGACTGAAGGGAATTTCATCACTGTGGCTACTTATATGAATTGCGATTATGGTTCTACCCCAGTGCGCCTTCCTTTGTAGTAGCCAATATTGAAGGAAAAAACCACAACAAAACAAACCAAAAGCATTTGCACTCTGAAACCAGAACATTTTCTACTTCAGTGGCTAAATGTGATCTCCTTGTTTCAGTGCTGTGTCATTTACCTTGCTGTCCAACTCCATGCCACCTCACACAGACCTAAGTGCACAAGAGAAGACATGAGCAAGGAAAACTGCTTCTTTCAATAATATTGCAGCAGCACAGAGTTTATGATCCTGAAAAGATGAAGGTTTACAGTTACAGAACACTGAATCATTACAAGCTTTGAAGGAAGGAGGGCAAGGACAAGCCTTCCCTGAACAATAAATAAACTTATGAGGTTCAAATACCTTCTGCTATGAGCTGATGATCAGCACCCAGTGTCTCAGACACTGATTCTCAGACTCCACCACAGAGGCAGAACTTGTGCATTCAAGGATTTCTGCAACATTGTCCTCACATGCCTGCAATAAAGCTCACTGTGTGCTTATAGTCACATTTCCATGAATGTCTACTCCTTCCCTTGGGGTACTGTCAGCCGTGCAGTCCCAATTTCAGACACGATGGTCTGTCTCTGAGTAGTGCTGGAGGCTCAGAAGTCTGCATGAAGTTTGCAAGTACTGAAGTTAAAGATTGTCTCTGCAAATCAGAGCATGGATGTCACCAGCCAGCCATTCAGAGGTAACCAAAGCAATTTTGAAAACTATGACCTTTGGGGAGATCATGTCATGTGCAGATTGACATGAATTCATCAACGTTTGGCCAGGAATTCCAGCTGTCTGAAGGGACTGTTAGCAAAGGGGTGTGGTAGTGATTTGCTTTGCTCATAACCAAAGAGTATAACACTTAACTATACCCTTTGGTCAGCAGAAATTGCTCTAGCAATGTTCTCCAGTGAGTTTAGGAGCAGATCTAAGGCATGGAGGAAGCAGGAAACACAGGGAAGGAGCAGAGTCAGCACTGGCCAAAGGCTTCCCAGGCATGTAGGGATCTATAAACTAGCCTTATTACTCCTCCTGCCACTGACAAAATAAGCAGGATGAGGACAATGACTGCCCTTTGTTACAAAGGCTGCCCCAGCAGTAGCTACTGCCTTGTACGTTCTTACCTTTTCCTTCCTGCGGGAGCAGTAGGAGCCAGCCTGGTTTCCCAGGGTGGTGGCACAGGTAAAACAGGCAGAAAGGAAACCAGCAGAGACCTAAAGTAGGGGTGTGTGAATCACTTAAAGATGCTGTTCCCTCCCACCTTCATCACAGCTGGCTTTAAGAATTTTCTATTCCACCCTATCACTTCCCTTCTACCAATTGGAGTTAAGGATTTTGGTAAGTGCTTGGTCGTCAAAGGAGAATATCTCTAATGCACTCCTCATTAAAGTTGCAGAAATGGGCAGAGCTTCAGGGAAGCCACACATGGTATATAGGACTCTGGGGTTTATTGTGAGACAAAAGGCAGGAATCTCAGCAGGGTTACATTTGTCATCATTAATCAGCAGAACTAAAAAAACCTTCAGCAATGCTGACAGTTCCAGTTTTGGCTTCCTACTAGATTTAGACCAGATGTGACTTGGGTAACCAGCCAGTTGCGGAAAAATAATAACTATTCCTTTTTATTTTGTGAGAAACCTTCAGATGCTCAGTTCCTAATTAAATAATAGTGATAGTGAAATGTGCAGGTGGAGGAGACACCCAGATGGACTGCCAGTTCTCAGTTTTATGTTGCCACAGTATGTTCCATGTATGCCTTCACTGACTTCAGCTCAGTGTACGGGTAGCTTAGATGGAGTGTTTCCATTTGCTCTTCACCCCAGGCCAGAGGTGTCCCAGGTTTCCCACAGAGGCACAGGACTACTTGTGCCTTGCTAGGAAGGAGAGGCTGAGTGACTTCCATCACAAGAATTTTAGGGGCTTGCAAAGATAACTGAGTAACCCTTCTTTTTTCAGTGCTGGAAACTCCTCTCTCCCATTCTAACCTTGCCTCCACAGAAGCAGCAGCAGTGATTCTCTGAAACTCTGCCATGGGCAAAGTAGACCATGGGACCAGTCTTTTTGCTGCGTGCTCACAGACATCTACCATAGATAAACACTAACTGTGATCGAGAATACACCCATTTACACTGAGTCCTCTTTGCCTTATTTCATGATGCAGCTACTCTCAAAGATGGTGACTGAGAGAGTTCAGCCAGAATCCTTTCACCCTCTTCTTTTAGACCTTTGCTAAAATGACATCACCTATTCAAAACATTGCCTGCATTCCTTCTGAATGGGCCTGCACCCTTCATGGCTTCCCAGGCATTGGAGATTTTAGGGTGTTTTGTATGAACCCAGTGTTGCTGTGCCACAGCTCATGATGGTAGACAAGATTGCAATAGTCCTGTGGTACAAATCAACTGCAAACACATCTTAATCTGCTTTCTAAGTTACATTGGCCTTTGCTTTGTGTCATCATTTAGAGCAGCAGTATCAGGAAGTCTTGGTGAGTTTATCCAGTGGGGAAAACCAGAATTTATAGCATCCCTTGGTTGTATACACAATTAAATTGGTGAGAATCTGAGAGGTAAATGCTGAGTACTGGCTTATTTGAAGTAAGGCATTTTTAAATGTGCTGGTCTTACACTGATTGCACTAAGTGTGGGACTGAGCTTACATGTAAGAAAATGAAGTGGGTTTCAAGATGGTTTTACAAAGATTTCTGGCATCAACTTTCTTCTTGATGGTGTCTGCAAGACTCAGACTCATGAGGAGCATTTACGCAGCCACAAGAAATTCTATTTTTATTTGAGGTATTTTGCATAAATTTTTCCAAGCTCCTGAAACAATAGGCACAATATAATTGGCCTTCAAGGAGTCTCTGGACACATTACAACTAACAAATGATGGGGATTTTGGTTCTATATGTTGTCTTTCATCCAAATAAGACAATGTTCTCAAAACGTTGGGCAAGTCCAGTACAACTGTACACAGTCATGAATTGTCTGGCTGCAGAAATATTGTCTGCCCTGAAACCCATGAGGAATTGTGGAGAGAAAGGTAGGAGGAAATGTGTCCCAGAGCAGTGGGTCTGGGCTGTGCCTGGCAACCTTATGAACACACCCAGCACATGGGGAGCAATGGCTCATGCCATTTCCAGCTTTGAAGTAAGCAGCAAAAGGTAAGCTTAGGATACGAGATCTGAGGCACACACTGGAGTGGGTGTTTCTCTCCTTGTCTATGTTCAGTGAGACTGTAGATGAGGAGAAATGTGTGTTTGTATGTGATGTGTGCAGGGGTACAGCTCACTCAAACCATCACTAAACCGCAATCTGCTCTGAAGTGGTAGACAGATGCTTCTAAAGTGGATGCATGTCTACACAAAAGGTTTGTGATCAGTGCTTCATACAAATAAGCAATAAGGAAACTGAGACATGTAAACTGTAATAATGTAACTGGAACTCACCCAGGGCACTCAAGGCAGCAGCCTTTCATTACTGCTCTGAAGACTGACGTGGGAGCTGGAACAGCTCTACAAACGTTCAAAAGACTGCAACTCTGACAGCCAGCTGTCCCCTGGCACTATTTTATTGCACTGAGTGAGAAAATATAAAAAAGGCCAATGCTGACCTACTTCTTGTGGCACCTGTATTTGCCGTGTGTCATTCCAGGGACTGGAAAAGTTCCAAACTTGCCTCATTTATGGTATTTAGCTACACTTCCATGCAAGGTTCAAAGCTAGGCTGTGAGAGAGAAAACGTACAACAATAAAATAAAGTGTGCTACAAATAAAATCAAATAACTGAGATTTCAGAATGATGGTATATGGCCAGCTGTCATGCAAACGATCATTTCACTACTTTGAATTACAACATAGCAAGGGAATTGTCATTGAGTCCAGTTTTATTAATGCAATACATAACCGATTCAGAGAAGGCAAAATGCAAACTCCCTCTTGAATTAGTTTAACCAGTGTGAATTTGCGGGTAGACCAGGCCTCAGCCAGAACAAAAGAGAAAATAATCCCCTTGTAATGCAGCATTTAACACCTACCAGGCAGGTGATAATTGCTTCAGTCCAAGGGGATTAGCACATTGTAACCTCATTATAATGTAAAATGTAACTTCCCAATATGGGGTTGTCTACATGGAAAACTTACAGTGGCATAAACAAAGGTATGAATTCAAACTAATTTAGTTTTCCTGGAATAATTCCTAGTGCGCATTTATTTCTTCAGAGAGAAGAACGTCTTTTTTTTTTTGCATCTTTTCTTTTTCTCTCCTTTTTTCCTCTTGCAGTTTAGTCAATATTTTTTAGAATTAAATTACAATAAACCAAAAGCTACCACTATTATTTCCAAACAAAAATATTCACATAAAAAGTTCAGTCTCATTCAAGTCCACATCTTTTACTAATGTAGCTAATAACATTTTTCTGCATGAACAAGCTTCAGGCAAAATGAAACTTTGCTTCAACGGATGATGTAGTTTCATGGTAGGCTTAAACAGCTCTAGATTCATCTTACCACTGCCGGTAGTAACGGCAGTAGCATTTTGGGCGTGCTGTCAGATCAGAATTTTTAAAATGATATTACAAGTAAACAATGAAAGGTGGGGGAGGGGACAGTGGTGGTGGAGAGTTAAAAAGGAGGAAGGATGCTTTTCTCCATTTTGGGGAATCAGGGTAGGGACCTAGACATGGCAGGTTGCCTCCATCTAGCAGGGGTTTAGACTGGCATCAGCTGACTGTGAAGCCACACAGTATTTTTCTTGTATCCTGAGTATGGTAACTTAAGCTGTCTGAAAAGCAAACAATCTGGTCTCTAATTAGTCTTTCCAGTTTTTTCTGTTGTCAATGGAGAGACACAGGTCTCATAGGCCCTTGACCTGCCTTAGGCACTTAAGTTAGTGGACCCTGTGTGTCTTCACCATTTAATGCTAGGTGAGATGAACTCCAGCCTGAATGTCCAATGAAATATGCTGAAACAATTGAGTTCACTTTTAATTGTGCCATTTTTTAAGAGTTTGCCCAAAATGACAGACACTGGATGTCAGCCATGCGCCCTGCTGCTTAACAATACCATCATATTCGCAAGCCAAGGAAGTATACGGTTTAAGTAACTCAGTTTTTATTAACTAGCAAACATGCTTAATTGTATGGAGCCAACTAGTAATGCATTTAAGCAATACACATACACAGGAAAACTAGACAAACATGCATTCTTGATAAAGCAAAATGATTTCTGATCTCAGTGGGAATTTTTGCTTAATTGCTGGCAAAGCATCAGCTGTCCTTGTACTCTGGGGCTGCTCTGCTTTGCTGGTGTAATAAAATGCTAATGCTTTTTCGTAGACAAGTCCTGAGGAGAGTTTCCAGATTATACCTTACACTTGAATGTATTTCTATTATTTATTGCATCACGGCTCTTCAGTAGCAAACAGTAAAACCTCATTTTATGAAGGACCCTCAATGAACATTAATTAAGGCTGTTGATTTTGTAAGCAAGTGATCTAAGCGAGGAAAGGGGTTAAGAGAGCTCTGGCTCTCAGCCACAACGCGAGGGAATGGGGGAGTGCTGGTTGTGAGGATCTTCCCCAGATAATACCAGAATCAAGAGTCTTATCACACATTTCTTTCCATTTCTCCCTAAGGAACAAGCCCCGATGAGGTCTTACCTGGCTGTCATTTTGTGCATAGCCAAGGTCACAACAAGGAGTGAAATATGAAAATCTAATGTGCTTTGCTAATGCAAAATAACTTCTTTCTATATGTAGCCTCACACAGAGTTCAGCCACTCAGACATAACAGGCTAAAAATTGCTTTCAAAGGCTTAATTCAATTTCTGTGAGCTTGCTGTCAACTCCCAGAGAACAATGTGGGTGCCTCCCTGCCTTCCTGAAAGGGACACATCTCTAGGATGAGCTCTTTGATTTCAGATGCACTCTTACACACATTAGTCAGCTCAGATGCATCCTTCATATTTGAATTACCTGGGGATTTTGCTACCTTATAAACAATGCATGTTGCCATTTACCAGATATTTACATATCAGTGAAGTCTAAGGAGAAGTCTTCTTCCATGTGCTGCTGTAAGCTTTCTCTTAGCAAGTAGGAGTATACACAAGGGCACACGTTTTTTTAAAGAGGATACCCATTATGGATAAAATAGTATGTAATAGCCCAGCTATGTTTTGCTCTAGTGTTCTTTGGCCCTTTTTGTGCATGGGCGTACAAAAAGCATTTGTTAATTGTTCCATTAACTTCTCATTGCTTGATGCAGTCAATGGAATTAGGCATCAAGGAGCATGTGAAAATCCAAGCTGGAGGCCTGTCTTTTCAGACACTCTGAAGATACCATTTCAAATACCCAGTACACAGTTCTTTTCAGCTTCCTCTGAAGAATGTGTCAATGCTAGTACAGAATACTGGCTACACAAATTAATTTTTTATTGTAGATTTCCCCTCTGTATATACTACTGATGCCAATGGAACCTTGGGATATATGGGTTTATACATGGGATCAGCACCAATTCCTGGGAAGCCAGGCTGTCAAGGAAGAAATGGTTGTAAAGACAGAAAAGCAGTGATATAAACTGATCAAAGTGCACTTTCTTATATTGGAAGTGTAGTTGGGAATGCCTCCTGATCTTCCTGTGCAAGATCTTACCAGATGGCTTTATTGAATACCCTCCTTTATAGTGGTGCTATATTCAAGTACTTAGGAATGACAATTCCTTTAATATAAATTGTTAGGATCATTATCAAGCAATAAAGCATCTGCAAAAAGAAACATGTTCTTTGATTTAATTGGAAGTATCAAATGGATGTGGCTATTTGGAAAAAGGTCTTTTGCCAGGAAATAAATACTCATCTCCCTAAAGCAAGTGCAGTGAATGGTTTGCTAATTCTCTATAAGAGGCACTAACCTTTTGCGCTTGCTCCCTCAAACAACTGGAAGAAATTGTATATTTTCAATTACTCTGCAGTATCTTTACTACATTATTCAATTCAGCTTTAACAATAATAATACTTATCACAAATGCAACGTTTTACATCTTCATAGTGGTCTACAGCATTAACTAATGCATCTCAAAACATCCTGCACTTGAATTAAATATGTACACTACTACAGGTAAATATCTATTTCCTTTGCAGCTTTTGTGGTGTAATTTAAGATTACACAAGCATAACAGAAATCACATTCCTGTCATATGTCCAGGACCAGATCCAGGTCCTGGGATTTTTCCCTATTCCATTTACATTCAGCTGTTTGGTGTAACTTTCCCATCAGATACTCCTGCAGAGAAAAACAGCTCTTTTGGGATAAAGTATGTCCAGTGCTCTTTTAGGAAACTATAAATTGGAAGCAGTTCTCCAGCCTGGGAAAGGAGATAGAGAGTTATTTTTACTCTTAAATTCCTTTAGGGGAGAGGCACGCAGATATGAGTGTGACAAGAGCCATTCAAGTACATAGTGAGAGAGAGTGAGAGGAGGAAAGTAGTGATTAATGCAGCTACGCTACTAACTAGGATATGAAACCAGCAAACCCAGCATTTTGACAGAAAGATTTCTTTCCAACTACAGTCACTTCCAAGTTAACGATACCAGTGGTGCTATTAACCCTGGTTTCAAGCATCTCTGACAATAGCCATCACCACCAGCTAGGAATGACTGCTCCTCCTAAAGCAAAAGGCAAGAGATAACCAGTACCAGTTGCTTTTCCCATGCTGCCTGGTATGCTCGAATCACTCCCAGGCTCCTCTTAGGTCTTGCTGGAAGTGACCTGTCTCCAGGGAAGCCTGTCAGAAATCATTTGAGTGTCAATGCCTCTCTCATGCACCAACTGGGAAAGAGCTGGTACTCCATGAAAAACAGTCCAGGAGTCCCTGCACTGTGCCACAGTCAGGACCCCAGAGCTTTGCATCCTTTCCCCTCCTGCTCTGCAGGGCTGCTAAGGGCAAAGCTGCCAAGCCAGGCCACTGCAAAGCCCCAGACAGCAACATATACAGCTCCACCACCAGCACCAGCAGCGCTAGAAACTGCGAATCAAACAGGCATATTCAAGTACAGACATAGAAAGGTCATTTCTTCTTGACTTTTGATTTGACTCTGGAGCAGATGCGGTGGTCACAACTAATCCTTATGACACAGACCAAACAGCTCTGAAATTAACAGCAGACTAGTGGGCATGAAGACAGCCTCATAGCTGATTTTGCTTTTGGTTATTTAAAGAAGACAGAAATGTCTAGAAAATTCATGCAGCAAACTCAGCTACATTTCTAGGAAGGTTATGAGTTTTTATACTTTGGGGTTTTTCTGCCAGGGTATCTGTGAGACTGCGAACATAATTTATAGATGTATCAAACTGCAGCCTAAAGAACCCTGAAACATTTTCTGCGTTGTGGACATTTCTCCTCAGGAGCTGTTTGTGCCTCGCTGTTCCTGTCAAGCAGGTTAATGTGCCCCTAAATTTCACCAGACAGAAAACGTATTACAGTGTCAGCTGCGGTAGAGAATGACAAACACAGACTGACGGTGGTACTATCAGACACCTCGAGGTTGCTTTCAGCAAGCACAGGTGGAGAAAATAGCCTGCCTTGGTTCCAACAAAATATAAGGATGTGGCCAGCTCGAGGACACACTAAGACAAGATCAGCAACTTGTAAAAGCACTCATTAATCTCTCTAAAATAAGCCTCCCAGGTTCTTGAAGGGAGGGCACATTGAGGTGGGATTTGTGTGATCTGCTTATAGGCAGAAAACGAATTCAGAAACAGTGTTTGGCACTGAACAACTTCTGCCATTTTGATATCCCCTTCCACTAGTCCATCACTCCTGGCAGACGCAGCTTGTGCAGAACAGGGAGATTGGTGGCTCCCATGAGTGGCTGGAATGTGCTGAAATGGGGCATGCTCTGCAGCACAGGCACCTGCATGCTGCCAAAGTGGTCATCTTGCTGTGGACCAGAGGAGATCCTAGCAGCTTCCCCTGCTTTTTGGATCCAGCCTCATAGCTGTCTGTGTTGCAGATGTGCCAGTCTGCATGGGATTAGCTGGAGATATCCCAGTGCATTACTGCCTCTAAATGAGAAGACCAATGCCTTTATCTTTGGCCACACTGACTTCAGCTTTTGTATTGAAAGAGCTAAGTTCACTCTCTGCACATGTCCTAACTGGAATTAGGTTCATATGCACCCCATACAGAAATCTTTTGGGGTTTTTTTAAGTCCTTTTTTTTTTTTTTTAAGTCTAAAGAGTGAAAAGAAAAATACTAACGCAATCATAATCAGCACTCATTTGTCTATCTATATATCTTTAGTTAGTCACTGATGCCTTTTTTGCATAGATCTCAAAGAAACGGGTGGTGGATGCAGGGCAATGAGTGAATACCTCCAGCCTGGCATCAAGAAGGTTTAAAGGTAAAAAAATCATGTCTAAGCAAACTGGTTTTGATCTAATCATAGAATCATAGAATAGTTAGGGTTGGAAAGGACCTTAAGATCGTCTAGTTCCAACCCCCCTGCCATGGGCA